>QLSR01000124.1:313069-381410 GCA_031780015.1 Citrullus colocynthis | reverse complement strand
AAAAAAAAAAAAAAAAAAAAAAAAAAAAAAAAAAATCAAAGTTGCATTTATTTTACCTAGGGGTATTAGCTTTCACACATCACTGCAGGGAACTATACTCACTCTTTTCTCGTGAGTGTCCTAACTAATCAGAATGAAGGTAGCTCTTTCTACCCCTAGTCATGCATAACATTACAAGTTCATTTTCTTTTGCTCTTTTTCATAATATTTTTTTCACTGCAAATGATTTTATCAGCTGATTTTTAAGCAGACATATAAATAATTTTTCTTCCTCAGTATAACATTACAACCTATCATGCAAGACACTCTCTAATCAGTGGGGCCTTTTGGAGTGACAACAAAAATATAGGCTGAATAACTCGATTCTCAGCTCAAAAGGATCTAAGACAGAGGGGCAAAGGACTTAAACATGTATGAGACGCAAGAAGAAATTTAAAAATGGCTCAAAATCACGAATATGCTGCAAACTTTCTATTAGGCAAACATTATCGCAAGCAAAAGCATCATGTCATCAATTATTATAATAATGAATCAAATAGCGAAGCAAACAACAGTTCAAGCACATATAGTCCAAACTCAGATGCTATTGGACTCAACCAGATCACAAAAAGTCATAACCCAACCATCCTCAACTTTTGAAGCATACATTGTCCTTGATGTATAAAGTAGTAAAGAGCAAGGACAAAGTAACAGGGAAATAGAAAACCTTCCCTGAAAAATTGTAACACACGGGATGGAGTGGAATTTCTTCTCCAAAGTTTCTCTTGGGCCTTTTGTCCATCACCTAAGAAAGAAAAAATATATATATATATACACACACTAAGAAAGCAAAAATAACTAAACTAAACCTAGAAAGCAATTAAATTTAAACGTCTGATTGCCTCCAGGAAGCGCAAATTTTTAACGTCGGTTGCTTGACGTGACCTGTCCTTTGTCACGGCACATAGAAGTTCTCGTATTTCTTCGGCCCCTTCTTGCTTGAATTGATGGAGCTTTCAAAGCTCAACAAGCTTCTTTGTCTCTCAAAGGCGCTGGACAGGTCGAATCTTGGTTTTTTGGAATATCTGAGAAATGGTAAAAAGAAAGAATCAAAAGACTCAAGGGACTCAAACGAGTCCAAAGAAATAAAAGACTCAACAGACTCGTGATGTAAGCACTGGATTATAATACTAAGTGTTGGGAGAAGGCAAGTGTAATGGTGACTATGCGTTGCTAAAGGAAAAGTAGCCGAGGGTGGAAGAGGTAAGCATTGGCCAAGACTATGCGTCGATGAAAGCAGAGAAGAATATTTTTCTTTTGAGTGGCCATGCATTGAAGGTGAAATCACGAAGAGTTATGAGCTGAAGCAGTCACTTGCATTGGAAGAGAAGTTGATCATTGGCGGGGAAAGAAATGTTTTGATCTACCATGTGTTGGTAAGGTTGCCATGCGTTAAAGTCCCCATGCGTTGAAGACAGGTATAGTTGATTGAATTGTATGCGTTGAAGGTAGGAGGCATTGAGGGCACCATGCATTGAGGGTGGCTATCTGCTGAGGGTGTTAATAGTAGACTGCGTTGAATGCCTTACCTTGAATTGAGAAAGGAAACCCCGTGTGCCAGCCTGCCTAAGTGATTTAAGTTGCCAATATATAGGTGAGTAAATTGAATATTTTATCATGTTTAGACATTTTCGAGAGCTTAAGTCGGTTCCATTTTTCAGACGAACTACAAGAAAAGAAGAAGAAGGTGTTCTTGTGGATTTTGGATAGAAGCCTACTCGTTTTGGTATTGAAATCTAAGCTGGAACAGAACGTTATTTGTGGATGCACAAATTGGACAGTTAAGCCACGAAAATTTGAGGTAAGCTAGAAAACATATTTCTCTACAAGTTTGTAGAAGGAAAGAAGTTCTAAATTTGGCTGGAAATATGACTTTTAATCGACAGAAGTGAGAACAAAAGGAAAGGAGGAAACTTTGCTGTCGGGTGTCGCTAGGAAGCTGATATCTCGGAGAATTGGAGAGTGAGTAGCGAGACAAATCTCTCTGGGGGTACAGAATAGCTTTTTGTCTCACAAATCTCGCTGACTCTCGCTAGGTATCGCTCGTCAGGTAAATCACGCTAGCTTCGCTTATCCTAGTGTCGCTAGTATGGTGTCCTGTTGGTAGTTCTGCTAGTAATCTCGCTGTAATGTGGGAGTTTTGTTAGTAGTTTGCTTATTAAGTTTACTTTGGGAAAAGGGGAGGCTCGGTGATGAATCATGATTTGAGTTTAATTATGCAAACTAAACGATCAAGTAAAAGAAGCGTAATGTAAGGAAAAATGTTTATTTCAGGCCAAGAGGAGATAGGAAGGCGTATAATCCACTCAAGGCCTAGAAAGAGCTGGGAGTGACACTTTTCTTGTTTCACGATTTCGTTGTACATGTTAGTTTGGTTTTTTAATTTATATACGGTTTTGTGATCAATGAATTTACTAAGCACAGTTTGTATTAAATGGCATTGAAAGGTATGTTTATGAAATGTTATTGATTTATGAATTGCCCTGTTTTCTCATGAAAGATTTGTATATGAACTGTTTTGTATAAAGTATTACTTTCCTTAAAGGAAAAATGTTTTAGAGGAGACTCAGTGCTGATGGACATGAAAAAGGCACGTGAGTTTCCCCAGGACCCAGTACTGAAGGACATGGAGAAGGTACTTGGGCAACCCACCATGTACCTATGTGCACATAAAGGTTATATGTTGGTGCGTTGAGTTCTGCTCTGCATCGAGCCTTATTCGTTTTCGATGTTGGGGTGTTGAGTTTTGCTCTGCCTCAATTAAGGAGAAGTATTGTAACCATACTGTTTATTTTACGAATTGCTGAAAAATCATGTATTGATTTGATAAGGGCATTTAAACATGATTTAAGTAATGAACATGAGATGATTCTATGTTTTACTCATGCTGTCATAATTTGTTTAAATCCTGATGATTTTCGAACAAAAATTAGTTTGTTAAAAATTAGTCACTCACTGGGCTGTTAGCTTATGTTTTCAAGTTTTCTTTCCCCTCCAGGTAGCAAGGACGTTCCTAGTGCTTTGCCTACTCCAACTCACCTTGCTTAAGCTTCGAGTTTCCAGAAATTTGTCCTGTTTTAAAGAGTTGTATGTATGTAAAACCTTATATAGGTGGCATGTAGACCTAGTTGTACATTTACGGGGAGTTGAAATATGGTTTGTATAAGTGCCTTATGAATAAGTTGTAAATTTGAATTATCGACATGTATAAAACTTCCTATATGTTATGGTTTTGGATGTATGAAGGAGCAATATGTATGTTGTGAATTCACAGGATCAGTTTGTAGAAATGGATGGTATACGTCACAAGAGGGGTGATGTATGCTATCCTCATATCTTCTTTCAGGTTATGTAGGCAAATTAGGAAGGGGGTGTGACACGTGAGAACTTAAGGAGGAAAATTAAAAAATATATGAAATACCAAGAGTTAGAATAGGGCAAGGTCTTTCGACCTCTAACTCTATCACCTGAATTTCGTCTGGTTTAGGCTCGGGATCTTCCTTAGCCTAAAAAACTAGCAAGCATGACATGACATCCTCATCATCACTAGAGATGTAATACTCCGCAAGGAACCCGACTTTAGTGGTATAGAGGATGGGCTACTCTTATGGACTCTCCAGTCTTTGCACGATATCAATCAGTTGGGCCATTGGGCACAAATCTCGAGGAAGCGATTCCTCCTCTACTGCGTCGACATGGAATATCTCATGTCTTTGAGCCACTGGCAAGCCGAAGGAATGGTCTGGCAACGACTCATCTTGCCTCCCAATTGATTCAGTAACTTGAGCGACAAGGTCACTCAAGCTTTGAAGATCAGTTCTAGTCTCCACTCCGGAATAGAGACTGTTTTGCTGGAAGCGCTCAAACTCTTGTGGCCTATAGAGGTTGTTCTGCTGAAACTCAAAAGTGTTGTCAGCAATCTCCATAACCAAAGCCTCTAAAGGCTTACCTTTACTAGAAGACTGAGCATGAGCCGACTGACGAGGTGTAATATAGTCTTCGGCATAAGGGCTCAGCTGCCATCCTCAGTATTCATAGTTAAAAGACTCCTCCCACCGAGGATGGTGAGACTCGTAGTCTAAATGACAATAATACTCCTTCTGGGCAAATCTCGTGGTGTTGGGCTCCACTGCATCCTTGGGTGCATCGCCTCTGTTTGCTACCATTTAGTTAAAGCAACGAATGGGGTGGGGGGGGGGAGTTGTGTGGTTTGAGATTTAAATATAAATGAAAATAAAGTGCAAGGAAAGTAAATGATAGATGTACAATCAAACAAAACATTCTAGCTTACAGAAACGGAATCACCAAATGTAATTTTGATCACGAATTATCAATACATGATTTTAACTTCTTACCTATGCCTAGCCCAATTGATTTGAAAGACTAACCAATGGTTCAAAATATCAAATTAGCTAATTTGATTAGATGAAAAGCATCCTAATCAGTTTAATATCCGCATTACGGTTTAGGGATTATGCTAGGATAAATTTCCAATTGGAAAGGCCTAATTAGAAATTTAATACGGTTTCCCCAAGATCGATAGAACAATGCTCTTCGTTGTCGTCCACAAATCACAAGCCTATCTAACCTTTTGTCTGTTAGAGATTAACCTATAATTACATGTCATATATCATATGTTAATCTAAAGCGTTGAATGACAAAATGAAACATTGGTTGTCAATCAATAGCAAGAAAATGTCAGTCATAATCAATAAATTAAGAGTAAAACCCATAGACAAGAAAACTCCATCATATTATCAAAATACTCCTAAGAATACAATGGGTTCCTCCAAAAGCCTCTAAACTAGAAAACTATATAGATCTTACCTTCCTATGGTGGTGGAAAAGATAGAACCCATCCTTTCTGCTTGATTACAGAAAGAAGATGAAAGAAAACCTAAAAACTAATGTTGTAGATGAATAGAGGGCGAAAAAACGAAGAAGACGAGTGGTCATATGCCCAAACGGCCACCCGAATCAAAAGATTTGACCTAATTACGGAAGTACAGATTTTGTATCTGTGCAAAGCGCTGCGGAGCTACTAGACAGTGCCGCAGCGCTGTCAAAATCGGTTGTATATTGTTTTTAGCGTCCTTACGAGGTCTTTTAGGGGCATTTTGATCTTTTTAGCTTTCATTTGACCTAATTGCTTCATTAACACACCAAATTGGTCCATTTTAGCTCTGTTTTCTTTCTAACACTCGGTTCTACCTTTTAAGAGCTCGATACCTACAAAATAACATTTTTAACACATTAAATAGTGCAACAATCTCGAGTTAAGCTGAGGAAGATAGCACATTTTAGGTGCTATCACAATCCCTTATTTATTAGTCTCAAAATAAGAATATCATTTTGAACAACATATACATATATCTCTGTATATTTGTCTAATATAAAGGATGGTTATTAAATTTTGTTTAAATTATATGAAACTTTTTAATAGTATATATAGTTTATATAATTTAATTGTTTGAATCTTAATGTTTAAAATGGCAAAAGTAAGAACTTTATAATTGGATAAATCATCAACATTCAAAGGTAAATGTTAGAAAAAAAAACCATATATTTAAAAGGTATTAACAAAACTATAAAGTAAATGTATTTGTTATATTGACTAAAACAATAAAGGCAAATGCACTGAGCTATGTTAGCTACAATGGGATCAGCAACCTAAAGAAGAAAAATGCTGCAACATTTTGTGGGTACGATATCTTTGCCACACCCTTACCCAAGTTACTTCCTAACCTAGGTAAAGAAACGAGGACAACAAGTATCGACACTTTTACAATACTCGTTGTCTAACCTGTTTCCCTTCTCTAACAACCTGCCAACCTGATAGACAACTTAAGTAGAACTATAATCATACATCACACACTTCTTGCCATACAATTTAACTACTGAAAGCTTAATGCATACATACAACTTACAACACTTTAGGTTAATGTTTACATACACCTAAATCTTAAACTATATGCACATGACAATCTCAATGCTCATCTCATATAACAGAACTTGCTAATCGACACGGGAACTTGAAGCAGAAGTAGATGAGGTTAAGTAGGCTAAGCATCGGGAACTTGCAGGCTACTTGGAGAATAAGAAAAACAGAGAAAAACCGTGAGCTGGATTGCTCAATGAGTGACAAATAACACTTAAGTAGCTTAGTATACAATCTACTAGAAAACTTCCACTAAGTAACAACACGGAGGATTCTGAGTTGTGGATCATGGTTCTATAGCTAAGTAGTTCATAAGAGAAACACGGTTTACCTCACATATTATCAACATAATCATTTGTATCCATATATTTTTAGTTGAGGTAGGGTAACTCAATACACTCAACGTTGATTCCCTCCTATGTGCACATAGTAATTGCCCCCAATGCCTTCTCATTGTCCTTCAACATTGGGTTGTCAATGTGTTTTCCAATGCCTTCTCATTGTCCTTCCACATTGACTTTCACAATATCCGGGCTGCCTAAGTACCTTCATCTTGTCCTTCAGTATTGGATCCCAGTTATAACAATTCTAGGGTTGCCCAAATACCTTCACTATCGTCCTTAAGTATCGGGTCCCTTTCATACATTTCCTAGATATAATCATGCATTGGAAGTACTATACATTTAACTAAAGATACTTTGCTCAAGAAAATCCATCATGACTAAACTACTAGGCGTCGAAGCTAAACAAATGCTCATCAATCTTCTTAAAATCATATGAAAACATGCTTGGAAAATTTGCAAATCATCATAGAAAACCATAAATTTATGATAATATTATTTAGAAAAACACACTAAATGAACATTTATTGTCACTCGCACCTTTTGTTGAGTCCCAAATGGATTGGAAATCTTCCACAACTCTTTTTGTACTGAAAATAAGATGTACCTCCTTTGTTAAGTTTTCTTTTAATTCATTTAATCTCGTCCTATTCCTTTTATGTCTTAAAGAACAATTTCACATTTGAAATAACTCACCACACCAGTTGGGTTAAGTGATTCCCTAGGTAGGATGTGTTGCCACTAGGCATGTAGCTTGGCCAAACACTCGCCTATTGCCTTAGCAGCTCATGCCCACAACTTTCTTGTGCGATAATACCTGCACACTCGCACAGTCACACCCTCGCAGACACCACCACTATGCAGCAACTTCTGCATAGGCACACAACTACACACATGCAGACACTCATGCTGGGCGACAGCTCCCGCACATGCTCACTATTCACAGGCACGCACACACATGCTGGCCATGCGTTGAAGTGCCCCTATGCGTCCACCTTTACGTGCATGACCATGCTTCCAATGCTTGCTTCCTTTAGCCACACACTTAGCCTGCCTTTCCTGCTCACACAACCTGCCTCACATGCACACTGCCTTGCCTGCTTAGGCGTCCAACACCTTAAATAACCTCTAAATGCTGCAAAGCAAGCCTAGCCACCAATAGCCACTTTCCATGCCAACTTCCTGCAACCTTTGGCCGGTAACCACCCAATAACTTCCACAGCACAACCTACATTTCAAGCCATTTAAATCAACCTCTTTAACCATTTTAAATGCCAATACTTCCTATAATCCTTAAAATTAACTTCTTAACTTACTTATCTTCAAGTTTGGTCTTCAAACTCCTTTTCTATTACTTAAAATATCCAAATCTTCCAGCTTTGGTCAAAATTACCTGAGAGCATGAACAACCTCAAAATTTCCTCAAGTTTCAAGCTCTTGTCGTGCAATTCTTATCTGGCAGCCCTCACACACTAACTAGACTGGTTTTGAGAGACTTATGTAAAAAATTTCCTCTTTGGCACGAGTGAAATGGGCAAACCAATTCTTCTCTTCAAACCCTCTATTTATAGTCCTACGGAAAGCTTCATGCAACATAAGGGTTTGCCACCTCTTGCTTCATTTCCCCCCACTTTTAATCTTGACATGCCACCTAATTATCCATAATTAAATAAATAAACATAATTAACCGAATTCGCTTACCTAAAATCCATCTTTTAAACACATAGCTCACCAAGACTTAGAGGTTCTTAGCTTAACCTCAACACCTCTATGCGTTAGATTCTCCACGCCCTACTCAGCTTCACCCTTCAATGCCTACCAACCATAGGCTTCCTCTATGCATGGTTCTTCCTTTCAACACCCAACTTCTCATGTCTTTGACAACACTTACTGCCTACCCTCATGGTGCAAGTTCAAAACACCAAATCTGACATGGTTCTTCCATGCCTCTCACACAACATTCCTTTCCATGCATCCTTGGCCCTAAATAAGAAAATTTTGGCTAAGTTCAAAACACCAAATCTGACATTGGACTTAGCATAATTAAGGACAAGTTAAGGTCTTACAATTTACCACCTCCTTACAAGAATTTTGTCCTCGAAATTCAGTTGTTATTGGCCTTATGAAACCAATAAGGATACTTGTTAATCATTTAGTCTTTGTTTTCCCAAGTAGCTTCTTCAATGCCATGGTTTCTCCACAATACATTCACCAAAGATATGGTCTTATTCCTCAATACTTGCTCTTTCCATCCAAAATCTTCACTGGCTCTTCTTCATAGGTTAACTTTTCTTCAAGTTGCAATAGTTGCAAGTTGGATTCGGAATATATTTCTTCAAAATAAACACATGAAACACATTATGAATCTTGGACATATTCATGGGCAAAGCCAAATGATATGCCACTAGTTCAAATCGTTCCAGAATCACATAAGGCCCGATATATCTTGGACTCAACTTTTCTTCTTTTCAAACTGAAGAACTCCATTCCATGGTGATAACCTAAGGAATACGTTATATCTAATACTAACCTCCAAATCTTTTCTTCAGTTGTCTACATAACTTTCCTACCTATCTCCAGCCATCTTTAGGTTTTCTTTAATCATTTCCACCTTCCCAATAGTTGCTTGAACAATCTTTGGTCCTACTAGTTTTCTTTTATCAATTTCATTTCAACATATTCGTGTCTTACTCTGTCTTCCACATGAGCTTCGTAGGGAGCCATTCCATTGCTAACTTGATAAGCATTCTTATAGAGAAACTCCATTAGTGACAAATGTACTTCCTAATTTCTCTTAACTATAAGCACAAGCTCGAAGCATATCCTCCAGAGTCTGAATCATCCTCTCTGACTGTTCATCGGTCTTAGAATGCAAATATGTACTAAAGTGCAAGTTTGTCCCAAAAGTTTGCTATAAGCTGGTCCAAAACTTGGAAGTAAACCTCAAGTTTCTATCAGATACAATCGTCATTGGAACTCTATATTGACTTACTAACTTTTCAACATACAACTTGTAAACCTACTTTCATTCCTAAGTTATTAAGCAAAGGAAATTGCTTAAGTGCATGTGAACTTCGTAAAACTTTTCTTTGCTAGGCTTAAGGATGCGTGGAGGAGAGTGTCTTATGAAGAGTCTAGGAGATGGACTTAGCAAAGGAAATGAGTTGGTCCAAGTGACAAGGGGTTAAGCATGAAAAGAAGATAGTCAAGTGTTAAGAAGGATTTAAGTAGGTGGCAAGTGCTGCTCAAGTTGAGAGAAGCTAGCGTTGAAGGGAGGAACTTTGTGAGGAAATTTGTCTAAGAGTTGAAATGGGGTGTTGAAGTTCTTTAGTGTAGCCGAGCCTAAGACCTACAGTGTCACACCCTGTCACACCCCCTCCCAAGCTACTCTACCCAACCCGAGAAGAGATGTGAAGACAGCAAGCATCACCCTTTTTGTGACATTCACTGCCTAATTGTACCTAAATAACCTGTGAGACTATAACATACATATTCGCGTACAAATCCAGAACCATAAAGGCCTGTATTATTACAATTAAACTTCAACATATTTACAACATATTTGCACAATAACCCGTCCCACATCCCAACTATTATGTAATTAGGTCTACATGCCACCAATACAAGGTTATATACACATATAATGACTCAAATGTATCTTTTTCCTGATATCTCGAAGCTTAGGCAAGGTGAGCTGGAGTAGGCTAAGCACTGGGAACGTCCTCGCTACCTAGGAGGAAAAGAAGATATGGAAAGCGTGAGCTAAAAGCTCCGTGAGTGACTAATTTTGTAAAACCTTCTTTTGTTCGAAAACAGGCATGTTGCAATCGTTATAACACCATATACGTAAACGTGATTCAAATAATCATTTCTGTAAAATCATAATTTTCAACAACGTAATCAAATCACATGTGTTCATGCCAAAATGATCGTACACGAAATCAGTTCGTTCTCAAAATTTTCCCTTAGTCAGGGCGGAGCAAGACTCAACTCACCCGACGTCAAAAACATCCTTAGTTGAGGCGGAGTAAAAATCAACGCACTCAACATCGACAACACCCTTAGTTGGGGTGGAGAAGACTCAACACACCCAACGTCACAACCTCTATCTGCACATAGGAATATCGCGGGTTGCCCAAGTACCTTCTACGAGTCCTTCAGTACTGGGTCCCGGGGAAACTCACATGCCTTCTCATGTCCTTCAGCATTGAGCCTCCTCTAAAACATTTTAGAAACCAGTATTTTACGTAAATAGTTCACATGAAAGTCTTTCATGAAAAATCAGATATTTCACGATAAACAATGTCACACCCCCTCTCTGATTACCTACTTAACTTGAAAGGAGATGTGAAGACAATATACATCACCCCTCTTGTGACGCATAATGCCCCATCTTACATAACTTCCTGCACAAATATTTCCATATATACATTCATAAGATTCAACCATATTAACACATGATCATAAAATAATAATTCTTCCTGTACACAGTATACTTTTATAACATACTCTCTCATAACCAACTTATAAACAACTAAATCTACATGCCACCAGGGTTAAGTTATTTACACGTACAACAACGAGAAAATAAACTGTTTTTGGAAACTCGAAGCTTAAGTAGGGCGAGTTGGAGTAGGCAATGCACCAGGAACGTCCTTAGTACCTGGGAGGAAAAGAAAACATGGAAAACATGAGCTAAAAGCCCTTTGAGTGACTAATTTTGTAAAACTATCTTTTGTTTGAAAACAGGCATGTTAAAATCATAATAACGCCATAAACGTAAACATGATTCAAATAATCATTTCTGTAAAATCATAATTTCAACAACATAAACAAATCAAATATGTTCATGCCAAAATGATCGTATACGAAAAACAGTTCGTTCTCAAAACTTTCCCTTAGTTAGGGTAGAGCAAGACTTAATGCACCCAACGTCAAAAACAAGTAAGGCTCGATGCGGAGCAAAACTCAACGCACCAGCACAGAACCTCTATGTGCACATAGGAATATGCCGGGTTGCCCAAGTACCTTTATGAGTACTTCAGTACTGGGTCTCAGGGAAACTCACATGCCTTCTCATGTTCTTCAGCATTGAGCCTCCTCTAAAATATTTTAGAAACCAGCATTATACGTAAATAGTTCACATGAAAGTCTTTCATGAAAATCAGATATATCACCATAAACAACATTTCAAGACATGTCATTCAACCCCTTTCTGGTTTTTCCTCTTTTTTTTTTTTTTTTTTAATTTACAATATGAGATTATTAATACTAGTTCGCTTAAAGCTTTTGAACATGCTTACCAATTAGGTGCTTACAAACAACATTTCACAACATGCCATTCAACATCTTATAGAAAACGAATAAAACATGCCTTGTGAACAATATCATCAAACATCATACTTTTCAAGAAAACAGTTCATCTCAAAGCCATATCTCATAAGAAAACCAAACTAAACATTTTCAATAAATTTTGTTTTCAAAGAAAGAAAAGTGTCACTCACAACTTGTCCTTAGGCCCTGAGCGGATTATATGCCTTTCCGAGCTCTTCTTGGCCTGTAAATACACATTCCTCACGTTACGCTTTCCTTAAACTTCCTTTACATGATCGTTAAATATGCATTCTTAAACTCTAATCATGATTTATCACCGAGACTCTTTTTTTTTTCTAAAATAAACATAATAAGCGAGATTCTATGTCACTAGCGAGATTACCAACGAGATTTCACCTTACTAGCGAGATTACTAGCGAAATCACACAACAGGTACACGGCATTAGCGACACCAGAATAAGCGAGACTAGCGTGATTACATAAGGAGCGACACCGAGCGAGAGTCAGCAAGATTTGTGAGACAAAAACCTCCTCTGCACTACCAGCGAGATTTGTCTCGCTACTCACGCTCCAATTTCTCAGTGATACCAGCTTCCTAACGACACCCAACAGCAGAGTTTCTTCCTTTTCTTTTTGTTCTCATTTCTGTCAGTTCAAAGTCATATTGCCAGCCAGATTTAGAACTTCTTTCCTTCTACAAACTTGTAGAGAAACATGTTTTCTAGCTTACTTCAAATTTTCGTGGCTTAACTCGCCCTTGTTCGTCAGATATTGCAAGGTTTCTCCGCACTACTCCAGATTGCACTGAAATTTCGTATCAGTAACTTCCAGCTAAAAGTTTACATGTTTCTATTCCATTTCAACTCAGGTATCCTTCATAAAAGTTGTTCCAAATTGAGTTAGCTTACTAACCTTAAAATTTCAGCCCAAAATTCGATCTCTTCAGCTCGATATTTACCAAACACAAAACCTGGTTCAAACTATGCGACAGCAGATGAAGCTTCTATTCCAGCTTCAGTTTTACCATGAAACCGTCCAAAACCTTGCACGAATTTGCCCTAGAACTCTTCTTCAACCTCTCCACGATGTGCAGCTAAACGATAGCATAGAAATGAGTTTGGAAATGAAGAGAAATAAGTTGGCAAAGTTTTCCCTTCAATAAAAACTTATAACCGACTTCTCCCCTTCCTTATCTTCTCTTCTTTCTTTTTCTTTTTTCTTTTTTTTTTCTAATTCCCTTTTTGTCTTCTTTCCCTTTTGGTTTCCTCTTCCTTTTTTTCCTTTTTTTTTTTTTTTTAATTTACAAAATGAGATTATTAATATTAATTCACTTAAAGCTTTTGAATGTGCTTACAAATTAGGTGCTTACACACCCCCTCTCAGGTACCCTAACCTAAGAGGAAGTGAGAGGACAGCAGACACCACCCTCTTATGGCATCCACTGTTAACCTTATACCTTGAGCAATACCTAATAAGCAGATTCATACACAGATTAAACAACATACTCTTACTAGGGTTAAGCCTTCATACAGACATCAATTTACACTCAAAACCAAAGATTTACATAGGTTCATCAACATCGCTCTTAACCCTTTATATGTACAACATAAGTGTAAATTCAACTATTTACAATGCTCAAAATTCTCAACGCTGACGGTGGTAGGCCCAGATGAGTTGTAGTGTAGGCTAAGCACCCCAGACTCGTTTGCTACTTGGAAAACAGAAAAACAAAGAAAGTATGAGCTAGGATGCCCAATAAGTGACATATCTAGTAAAAACCTTCCTCAAAACTAGAAAGTTAATCAAACCGGAGTTACTTTATGATAATACGTGAATAACAAAAATTCAGAGTCCAATCAAATATGATCATCACATAAAAAGATTCATGGAAATTCAGTTTATTTCAAAAACATTTTCCTTAGTTGAGGCGGAGCGGTGCTCAATGCTACTTAATGTCGAAAACATCCTTAGTTGTGTGGTGTAATCTCAACATAACAGCGTCCATATACCTCTATGTGCACATAGATATCATATCATGGGTTACCCGAATACCTTCTCCGAGTCCTTCAGTACTAGGTCGCATACATGAGATTTGGGTCACCCACATGCCTTCTCCGAGTCCTTCAGCATTGGGGGCTATCTCAATACTCAGGTTACCCACATGCCTTCTTCGAGTCCTTTAGCATTGGGAACCATTTCTATATCCCGACTACCCATATGCCTTCTCCGTGTCCTTCAACATTGGCAGCCGTTGCAAAACATTATTAAAAAACAATATGCTTTGAAAATAGCATAATAAAAATTCACGAGTTCATAACATTTCCAAATCTTCTCAAACTCATTAATAATCATCAATGCTTTTTCATGAAATAATAAGCTAATAAATAGCATGACTTTTATAATACTCGTTTAACAACTAGCATGCTTCAAATGATTTCCAATGTAAAACATATAATACACACGTATATGAAAATACATACTTTTCTTTTCAAGCAATTCATCCTCACAGCACATTAAAACCCATGAAAAGCATAAACATATATACATGTTTCGAAACATAATCGTATTTCATGAAAACTTGGTTTAAAGTAAGCTCATTTTGAAATAAAATTGTCACTCTTGTCCTGGGCTCTTAGTGGGTTATACGCCCTTCCTAGCTCCTCTCGACCTGAAATAATACGTTCTCTTTGTTAGATGTCCTTGAAATTCTCTTTTACATAAGAAATAAGCCTTAGATAGGCATAATATTTATCCCCGAGACCAAACTACATAAAAAAAACCATCACCGAGTCTATATTCCATGAAGAAATGCTCAACCGAGACTATACTTCATTTTGGAGTTCATTAATAATCAAGATTTAAACCATTAGCAAGACTAAATTAGCAAAACAAGCCAAAACTAGCAGTACTAGCGAGACTGAGGACGAGCGAGACTAGCGAGAGCCACAAACCAACAAGATTTGTGAGACAATTTTGACCAGCGAGACGAGCGAGACGAGTCTCGCTCTCGCTCGTTCACGCTTCCAGCACTGTCTATACTTTCCAGCGAGATTTGCTTCTTCTTTCTGCTATTCTCACTACTGCCCGAACTTTTAGTCGTTCAAAGTCACTTTTTCAGCCTGAATTAGAACTTCTTCCCTTCTACAAACTTGTAGAGGAATATGTTTTCTAGCTTACCTCAAAATTTCAGAGCTTAATTCCTCTTCATTTGACAGATATTCCCAATTTAACTTTGCCCTGCTCCAGATCATTCGAGAAATTCGTATCAGTCAGTTCCACCTAAATTTTAACATGTTGCTGTTCATATTCAACTCAACCATCCTTTACAATAGTTGTTAGGAATTGAGTTAACTTATTGAACTTAAAATTTAAGCTCTAAATTCGATCTCTTCAACTCGTTCTTCTCCAAATACCAGACCACGCTCGGATTGCACGATAGCAAATGAAGCTTCTATTTCAGCTTCAATTTTACCATTGAACCAGCCAAAACCTTACACAAAATTGCCCTAGATCTCTTCTTCTACCACCCTTCAACATGCATCTAAAAGATCATTTGATTTTTAGACTTGGAGAATGAAAGAAACCCATCAACAATCTAACCCACTTCAAAATTTAACCACCGACTTCCACTTTTTTTTTTTTTTTATAATTTCCTTTTCTTTCCTTTTTCCTTTTCTTTCCTTTCTTTTTCTTTCTTTCTTTTCTTCAGTTTAAATAAATAAATAACTAAATAACTAACTAAATAAATAAATAATTAAATAAGTAATCCGCTTTCTCCTCTTCTTCCTTTGATCTACAAGAGAAAAACAACTTAGTCCACTTTGGTACCACGTACTCATGTTTAACATTTACAAATGAAAGTAGGGTTTACACAGAGTCAAGCCTTCATAGCATGCTAGGTAGAAAGATGGAGGAGGCGTCTATGAAGAGTTTGGCAAGGATCGTGTAGTGAGGATGAAGGTGTGGGAGGCGTCCAAATGGGGCGTCCATCAGCAATTCTAGGAGGCATGCAAGTCAAGTGGCTGAGGAAGAAGGTGTAGAACCTCTAAGGCTTGTCAACCATGCCTAGAGGGAAATCCTTGGAGGTACGCATTCAAGTCCTCATCCGAAATGGATAATTATGACATTTAATTATTAATAAAATCTAATTAGGTGGAAAATTAAGTTTGAAAATGTTGTTTGGAAGCAAGAGGTGGCAAAATTATGTCTTGCAGGAAGCCATAATTGGAAGTGTAAATAGAAGCTTAGACTTTGGAGAAGGGTTTGCGCAAATTGCTCGTGCCATTTGAGAAATTCTTTGACTAAAACTTTCTAAATTGAGTCTAGTTCGTTAGAGAGGGTTGTCAGAGGAAAATTTGGTGAGAAGGAAGCTAAAAATTGTAAAAGAATCAAGTTTGTGCAAGCTGTCTAGTAAGCTGGAATAAGGTTGAGAGATTGGTACAATTCTAGCTTAAAAAGAGGAATCAGAAGCTCAAATTTTAAGGTAAGCAAATTAAGAGGTTAATTTCGAAGTTTATAAAAGAAATCAGAATTAAATTTTTGCTCGAAATGTGGATATTGGTGGTTGAAAGTGTAGGCAGTGAAATGGAGGCAATTAGGTGTGAGTAGACCAAGGTTGGAGGAAGGAGGCACGCTAGAGGGTATGTCGGTGGTTGAAGGTGAGTTTTGTTCAGAGGTTATTTTGGGTGTGTTGGACGCCTAGTGGGCATGCTAATAAGCAGTTGATTATGTAGGCAAATAACCAGGCGTGCTGAGTTGTGGGGCATGTAGGTGTGCAAGGTGGGCAAGGCGTGAAAGTAGCACATAGGCATCGGGTAGGCAGGAGCTCGACACCTAGGTAGTGTACCTATGTGAGGGGATCGACGCCTGAAAAGCGCTTGAAAAGTGCTTTCTATTCTCACAAATTAAGGGAGTTTATTGATTTCACTTGTTTGCTAGTGGTTTTCAAGTCAAAATAAAGAAAATCAAAAGTGAAGACCAAAAGATTAAATCCGAGTCAGAATTCAGTGAAAAAGTGAAGAAAACTCCAAATTTGCCAAAAATAGGGTAGCACTGCAGCACCAGTACGGCATTGTCATGATGCATTTTCTCGAGAGTGGTAGTTGTCTCAGCGCAGCGCCACCGTCGCAAGCTATGCCCCGGTGCCTAGGGTAGCATTCCATGACGGTTAGCGCCGCGACGTCGCCTTTCCATATCAGTCAGCGTCGCAACACCATCTTTCCTAATTTGAAGATTTTGTATTTTTGGAAGGAATTTTGGGCAGCCAACTCTATAAATAAGAGGGTTTCTAGCAGCCCTAATCACCAATCTACTCACCAAGAGACACAAGAAGAAGAGAATTGAGTGAAAGTTCATTAGAGAGTTCAAAGAGTGAGTTAGCTGCAAGGAAGAGAGAAAAGAGTTTGAAAGAGAGTCGTAGTGCTATTAAAGTTCTACGTGAAAGCCAAGGAGATCTTGACGGTGCTTCCTCAATCAAGAGCCTCTTTTTAGTAGAGTTTTCCTTTCTTTACACTCTTTCTTTGTTTATATTATTTGAACAGTCTTGTTCAAGCTATTTGTTGCTAAACTCTTTAGTTTTAGGGTTTTGATGATTTGTTTATAAAGTTATGTTGATATTGTAGACTCTTCATGGTTTTGTTGTAATGATTATGATTTTCTTTGTTATTGTGCTTAAATTCTTGTTGAATGGCCATGTTTGCATGTTAGGTTAGATGTATGGTTGAAAGAGTGTATGTCTAACTAGATCTATAACAAAGAATTGTTGTTAATTTATCATGAAAATAGTTAGGTTAACAATAAAAGTTGCTAAAGACTATGCTTAATACCATGTAATTTATATTGGTTTCAAGAAATTAGTAATCAATTGAGTTGCATGAGAAAAGGTTGTTTTTGAGAGAAAATAACTTGGATTTATGTTTCTAAACTTAAGCATAAGAATTGCAATAAAATCCATGAACCTTAGAATATTGCATGATGAAGTAGACAATGATTCATTACCCTAGAACTCTCTTTGACTCTTGTATTTCTTATCTATTTACTTTTTTTTTTAATTTTATTTCCAAAATCACAACTTCAATTCCAATCCTCAAATAAAATTGATTCAAGTCTAGAATAGCTAAGTAACTTTAACCTTCACAATTGGATCCTCAGTAGAACGGTATTTGGACTTCATTGTCTTATATTATAACTTCACCCATACACTTGTGGTTAACATGGAAAGTGCGCATCAAATTTTTGGCACTGTTGCCGAGATCCAAAGAATGATTTTTGTTATTTAATATTCATTAGAATTGATAGATCTTAATTTGAGGTGTATATTTTTTGGTTGATAATTTTGTCGGTTGATGCCTCGTGATAATACTAACCTCCACCCTCTTGATCCCGAGATTGATAGGACCTATAGAAGGAATCTAAGGGCTCTACGCAATCAAACCGAGGAGATGGCAGAGGAGATACCAAAGGCAATTCAGGACTACTTCCAACCGACATTATCGGTAATCAATGTCAACAACTTTGAGTTGAAACCGGGGTTGATTCAAATGGCTAGAGATCTAGCCTTTAGAGGAAGAACCAATGAAGATCCTCATAAGCACTTACGATCCTTCTTGTAGATATGTGGAACGGTAAAGATGAATGGTGTTTCTAACAATGCAATTAAACTATGACTTTTTCCATTCTCTTTACAAGACCGAGGAAAGGATTGGTTGAAAACTATACCTCTGGATAGTATTACCACATGGGAGATTTTAGCTCAAGCTTTCTTGAACAACTATTTTCCACCAGCTAAATCTCAAAGGCTAAGAATGAAGATAGGAACATTCCTCCAACTTGAGGATGAACAACTATATGAGGCTTGGGAGAGGTACAAGGATCTCTTGAGGAGGTGCCCTCAACATGGCAACATGGCTACCCGGATCAGTTGCAAATTCAACTCTTCTACAATGGATTGTCAAGTTCAACCAAATCCATCCTAGATGCCACCGTTGGAGGTTCAATCTTCTCCAAGAATGCTCAAGAGGCCTATACCATACTAGAGGACTTGGCCATTACATCATACAATTGACCATGTAAACGGTCCTCCCCAATCATCCCAAAAGCCGCCGGATTGTATGAGGTGGATGAGGTAAATTCTCTCAAAGCATAAATGGCTTCCCTTACTAATGCTCTTTCTAAATTAACTGTAGGAGACCAAGCTCAAGCAAGTCCACCATCCATAGCATCCTTCGGCACCTATATAACACTCTACTTTTTAAACCTATGTGCTTAATGCACTTAAGAACTTATAAGGAAAAGAAGTAAGACAAGAGAGCTGGAATTGGATCACAAGCTTGTGGAGTTGGCCAAGAAATGTTGTCAAAATAGGAATAAGTATGCGTTGAACTTGAAGGAAAGAGAGGTTTGTGCTTAAGTATTGGGTTAAGTATAAGCCGTGGATAGGTTTGGAAGATTTCATTAAGTGATCTCTGGATCTTGGACTTGAAGTAATTCTTAGAGTTAAGAATTTTTTTAAGTAGAATAACTAGACAAGGAAAATGCAACTATGCTTTTAAGCTTGAAAGTATAATCTAAGGAAAAGAAAGGAAACCTCACCAAGTGATGGAAAGAGTTAAAAGCATAGTCGGAAGTTAGTTAAGTTGGATACATATTTGGTAAGTAAGAGACCATGTTGGACGCATGGTCAAGACTAAGAAAACGCATGGTCATAGTAACCATTGTGGGAAAGAAACTGGTTAAGTGATGAAGTATTGTAAGGAAACCCGAGAGCTCGAGGGAAAGAAGTGAACGCATAGGAGGTAATTAAGGAAGGAGATGTAAGTTTGGCTTAGGTAGGACGTATGAGCAAAAGGGATTAAAGTTGAGTCGTGTTATGTTGGAAGGAAATCTAAGTCTCAAGAAGAAGGATAAAACGCATAAGGTGAAATCGAGGAAAGATGCTATCGTAATCTAAGGTAAACGCATGAACTTCCATTAAGAGAGTTTTCTTGAGTTTTGGATAATTTAGAGGGTTGAGAAGTAAGCCTAAAGGAAGGAAGCAGAAGATGGACGTACGCTAGATTTATTATGGAAGAAATGGCTTAAGTATAAGGAAGAGGTTGGAAGCATAACCTTGGGATACATCTCAAGAACGCATAGAGGGACAATCAAGGGATCCTTAAGGATAAAAGGAAGGTCATGGATGCATAACAAAGTAGTAATAAACACATGGAGTACAAACGCATGAAGGAGATCTTGAGATGATTTTGGCTAACAAAGTAACCAGCATCATCGAACGTTTATCACTCAAGAGAAAGGCTTGTAGCTAAGATATGGACATAAGAAAAGAAATGATGGACGCATAATAAGAAGCACAGACGCATGGTAGTATACGGTTGAGGCACAGACGCATGGTGGTATGCGGGGGAGAAACCTGGTCAAAAGCAGGAAGGCCGAAAGGAAGAAAAGAGAACAAAAAAGCTAAAACATTAAAAAAATAATTAAATTGATGCATAGAGGCACTAAGTTGGATGCATGGTTCATATCTTGGAACAAGTCAAATGCATAAGATGAGTTTATAAAAGCTACACGGCTTCATTTGGACTTAACACCTCACAAGGAGAAGATGTTGGGATCCATGTCAGATGTGTCATGCAGCGTGACAGGTGGCGAACAAATGGCAAATAGAGAGAAAAAGTTGGATGACAAGACCTTCATCCCAAAGCTATAAATAGGACCTTGAGGGAAAAGGAGCAGGTTATGATCCTTAAGTCTAAGTTCTTGAGTGAAAGGAGAGAGTAAAGGCTGAAAAGAGTAATCCTTGCGTCTGTAGTGGTAGTCTACAGCCAAGAGACGAGGTGTTCCTAGTGACCTAGCTACCTTGCGTTCAACAAGTTGTTGGTACTTAGGGAAACCGAATCTACTTTGCGTCCAACAGTGCCGCCAGAAGGAGGAAAAATTGCCTGCCCTGTGTCCAAGGTGAATCTTGCATTCAAGATAGACCCTGCGTTCAAGGTAGATCTGTGAGTCCAAGGGGTAAAGCCAGAAGAGTTTGTTGGAAGGCTGCACCTTATGTTCAAGTTATCAACCTTGCGTTCAAGGTGCAGGGTTGCATCCAACCGAGTTATCAGAAGGGAAAATCAGTTGCTTTGCGTTTCAAACTTTCAACCCTGCGTCCAAGAAGCTCGGGAAAGGCAGAATTAGAAGGAAGAAAAGGGAATTTCCCTTAAGCAATTATTAAGCTCTCTGAGCAACACTAATGTTTTCAAAATATGAATGCGTTCTCGGTGATTAATATCAATGGTTTTGGAATATGATTATGCATTCATGAGTTTTCAAAGTGTATATCATGCGTTTATATTAAAAAGCATTTGAGCATGCTGGTTGTTTGAAATGAGTTTATTGAAAAGCATGCTGTTTGATATTACATGATTTTATGGAAGGTTTGGAAATGTTAGATTATGTATTTATGATACGATGTTTTAAAACCATGTTGTATATTTTTATAAAATCTTTGAAAAGGCACCCAAAGCTCAAGGACTTGGAGAAGGCAAATGGGTATCCGGAATATAGAAATGGGTTTAAGGATAAAAGGAAGGCATATGGGCAGCCTAGATTATGATACCTATGTTAACATAGAGAAACATACGACGTTAATGTGTTGAGATTACTCCATACAGCTAAGGATAATCGATGTTGAGTAGTGTAGAGCTCGGCTCTGCCTCAACTAAGGGAAATGATTTGAAATGTTTTTGACATTGAGTATCGTTGAGCTCCGCTCCGCCTCAACTAAGTGAAGTGACTTGAAACAAACGAAATTTCTGAGTATTTTTCTCTGTAATGAGCATGTATGATTTGACAATGGCATTTGAGCATGTTTTGCATGAATATGATTTGAATCGATATTTTATACGCGTTGTTTGACAATGTTTATATTGATCAGTTTTATAGTTAAAGTAAAATATTTCCAAAATCGTACTCACTGGGCTATTTAGCTCATCCTGTCATATGTTTTCCACTTTTTAGGTAGCATGACAGTTCTCGTTGCCAATTGAAATCTAGGTTTGTCAAGAATTAATGCTATCATCGTCTTAGGAAGTGTGGTTAAATGGGAAAGCTAAAGTAAGTTCAGCAGTGGGAGTCATCCGAGAAGTCGATGACTGCTGTCCTCATGCTCCATCTCGGGCTACTGGAGGGTAGTTTGGGATGGGGTGTGTCAGCCTAGGCATCGAAGATGTCTACTCAAAAGGAGTTGGAACAAGGAAACAATGAGACGGCCAATTATGTTGATAGAGGACACTATAGAGACCACCACCAAAAACAACTTCCAACTCATTACCATCCTAACTTGAGGAACCATGAAAACTTTTCTTATGCTAACAATAGGAATGTTTTCCAATGTAGGTCCATCACACACCGAAAAGAAGCCTAACTTAGAAGACTTGATGGTGGAGTTCATAAAAGAGTCAAGAGGAAGGACCACAGCATTGGAAAGCAACGTACAAAGTCATGGTAAGGTTATCCACAACATTGAGGTACAAATTAGCCAAATTGCAACTTCACTCCAAACGATGGAAAAGGGCAAATTTCCTAGTTGTCCCGAAAGAAATCCAAAGGAGAAATGCAAGGGAGTGACTTTGAATAGTGGGAAAAAGCTGTCCACTCCCTTGATCGATGATGAGGATGAGGAGCAAGAAGTAGAAGAGACCATCCAAGAGCCTACCATAGAGGATGAACCCAAGGTGGCCTTAGAAAAAGAGGAAAGGGTAAAGGAGTCGACATCTTCAAGTAAGTCATCTAACCCTCTACCTTTTGTGTCTAATACCTTGCCCTATCCTCAACATTTTATGAAGAAAGAATTAGACTCTTAATTTGCTGAATTTATTGAATTATTTAAAAAGCCTCATATTAATATCTCATTTGCTGAGGCTTTAGAGCAAATGCCCAACTATGCTAAATTCATGAAAGATGTCTTGTTTAAAAAAAAGAAGTTTGGGCAATATGAGATGATTAGCATGACTGAAGAATGCAGTGCTATGTTGCAAAAGAAGCTACCACAAAAATTGAAAGATCTAGGGAGTTTTACTATACCTTGCACTAATGGTTCTTTAAATGTTACTAGAGCTCTTTGTGATCTTGGTGCTTCTATTAATTTAATGCCTTTGCCTATTTACATGAAGCTTGACATTGAAGAGGTGCAACCTACCATCATCACCTTGGAACTAGCCGATAGATCCTTGGCTTATCCTAGAGGTATTGTTGAGGATGTATTAGTTAAAGTTGACAAATTTATCTTCCCTGTAGATTTTGTAGTTTTGCATATGGAGGACTGTGAG
The DNA here is from genome assembly GCA_031780015.1 of Citrullus colocynthis. NCBI lineage: Eukaryota > Viridiplantae > Streptophyta > Magnoliopsida > Cucurbitales > Cucurbitaceae > Citrullus > Citrullus colocynthis. Next base: position 358,449 of record QLSR01000124.1, on the reverse strand, counting down.
ATTTCTATCATACTTGGGAGGCCATTCGTAGCAACTAGGAAGGCTATCATAGATGTCCAATAAGGGAAGTTGACTCTAAGGGTAAATATCAGAATGTTCTCCTTAATATTTATAAGTCCTTGAGTCATCATGATGAGGGTAGTACTTGCCATGCTATAGATATAATTGATCATACTATTTCAAAGCATGTAGAGGTTATGTTAGCTAGTGATCATCTACAACAAAGCATAATGGATGTTGAGAATGTGGATACTATTTTTAATGAAATAACTTTGTATGCTAGGTGGTTAGATAGCATGCCAATATGCACTAAAATGTATAAACCTACGCCTCTAGCTCCGTTACAGGTTATAAATGATGTTGAGAAACCTGTGCTTGAATTAAAGGTGTTACCTCCTCATTTTAAATATGCATTCTTATATAATTTATCTTCTTTTCCTGTTATCATATCTTCTGAATTAAATTCTTTGGAAGAAGAAAAATTGTTGAAAGTGTTAAGGGATCATAAGTCCGGCATTGGTTGGTCTATTGAGGATCTTAAGGGTATTAGTCTGTCAGTCTGTATGCACACAATCTTGATGGAAGACACCTTTAACCCATCAGTAGAGTACCAAAGTTGACTTAATCCCACCATGAAGGAAGTAGTCAAGAAAGAAGTGCTCAAGCTTTTGAATGCAAGAATCATTTATGCCATATTTGACAGTTTATGGGTAAGTCCTATTCAAGTAGTACCTAAGAAAGGTGGTATGGCTGTGGTTAAGAATGAAAAAGATGAGATGATAGCCACTAGAACTGTGACAGGATGGCGGGTATGCATTGATTATAGGAAGTTGAATAAGGCTACTAGAAAAGATCATTTTCCTCTTCCTTTTGTAGACCAAATGCTTGATAGATTGCAGGTTATTCTCATTATTGCTTCCTTGATGGATATTCAGGTTATAATCAAATTGTCATTGCTCCTGAGGATCAAGAAAAGACCACATTTACATGTCCCTATGGGACTTTTGCTTTTAGGAGAATGCCATTTGGTTTGTGTAACGCCCCAGCTACTTTTCAACGTTGTACGATGTCTATTTTTTAGGGCTCATTAAAGACATAATGGAAGTTTTCATGGATGATTTTTCAATATTTGGGTCTTCATTTGATTCTTGTCTTTCCAATCTTACTCGTGTTTTGCAGAGGTGCCAAGATGCTAACCTTGTTTTAAGTTGGGATAAGTGTCACTTCATGGTTAAGGAGGGCATCGTCCTGGGGCATAAAGTCTCTGAAAAGGGATTGGAGGTGGATAGGGCTAAAATAGCGGCCATTGAACAATTTCCGCCTCCCAACAATGTGAAGGGCGTCAGAAGCTTCCTAGGGCATACATGGTTTTATAGGAGATTTATTAAAGATTTTTCTAAAATTGCTAAACCCTTGAGTAACTTGCTAGAAAAGGAAACTAAGTTTGTGTTTAATGATGCATGTCTACTACCTTTTAATACTTTGAAGGAAAGATTGATTTCTGCACCTATTATTGTTGTACCTGAATGGAGTCAATCTTTTGAAATCATGTGTGATGCTAGTGACTATACTTTAGGAGTTGTTTTAGGCCAATGTAGAACATGTTTAGGGCAATTTACTATGCTAGTAGGACACTTGATAGTACTCAACAGAAATACACAACTACTGAAAAAAATACTGCTAGCTGTTGTGTTTGCCCCTGATAAATTTAGATCATACTTGCTAGGCTCTAAAATAATGGTGCATACTGACCATGTTGCTTTGAAGTATTTGTTTGATAAGAAAGATTCTAAACCTAGGCTAATGGGGGGGGGGGGTCTAATTATTGCAGGAATTTGACTTAGAAATCAAAGACAGAAAGTGATGTGAAAATGTGGTTGCAGACCACCTGTCTAGGATTGAGAATGAGGATGGTAACTCATGTCCCCTCATTGTTGAGATGTTCTCTTATGAACAATTGTATCAGGTAAAAGATAGATTGCCTTGGTTTGCTGACATAGTAAACTATCTTGTAGGAGGACATTTGCCACCTAACATGAACTCTCAACAAAAGAAGAGATTTCTGCATAATGTTAAGTCTTACCATTGGGAGGACCCACTTCTCTGCAAGGTTTGTGCTAACAGTATGATAAGGAAATATATGCCTCAAGATAAAGTGGTAAGTATTCTAAATTCATGCCATGCCTCCCCCTATGGAGGTCACTTTGGACCCATTAGAACTGCATCTAAAGTACTTTAGTCAAGTTTTTATTAGCCCTCTCTTTTTAAAGACTGTTATACCTTTGTCAAATCATGTGATAGGTGCCAACGTACTGGCAATATTTCTAGACAACATGAGCTTCTAATGAAACCTATCTTGGAAGTGGATCTCTTTGATGTCTAAGGTATTGACTATATGGGGCCTTTTCCTATGTCTTCTGATGGCTACCTATATATTCTAGTTCTAGTTGATTATGTATCTAAGTGCGTAGAACCATAGCTACTAGGACCAATGATGCTCGCACTGTTAAAATTCTTGCATAAAAACATCTTCACACGTTTTGGCACACCTAGAGCTATTATTAGTGATGAGGGTTCTCACTTTTGCAATAAATTGTTTGAATCCATGATGCAAAAATATAATGTCAATCATAAAATTGCGACAGCTTATCATCCTTAAACTAATGGTCTTGTTGAGTTATCTAATAGGGAAATCAAGCAATTTTTCAAAAAGACCATCAAAACCAATAGGAAGGATTGGGCCCTTAAGCTTGATAATGCACTGTGGGCCTACTGTATAGCTTTCAAAACCCCAATAGGTTCTTCACCGTACAGGTTGGTGTTTGGAAAGACTTGTTACTTACAGGTAGAGCTCGAGCATAGAGCTTATTGGGCCATCAAGAAGCTGAACATGAACTTTGCAAAAGTCGGTGAGAAGCGCCTCTTGGAACTCAATGAGATGAAGGAGTTCCGCGCTCAAGCTTATGAGAATGCCAAACTTTACAAGGTGCGCTCTGCTAGATGACATGACAAGAAGATTACCCCATGAACCTTTCTTCCTGGACAAAGAGTATTACTTTTAACTCACATTTACGTTTGTTTCCAGGTAAGCTTAGGACACGATGGTTGGGACCCGTTGTCATTGTAAAGTTGTCCCCACATGGAGCCTTGGAATTGCAAAGTGATGATGGGACAATCTTCAAAGTAAATGGTTAATGTTTGAAGCACTACATCGGCGATGAAGAACGCCGAATTGAGAACCTTGTTTTCATAGAATGATCCTTTGGTTCAGTCTAGCTAAGAGACCTTAAACCAACCACTTGTTGGGAGGCAACCCAACTTTATTGCTTTCTTTATTTTTTTTTTTACGGTATTTTTCAATAATCTTTGAGTCACTTATATGCTTTATTAATTTTCAGGATCTTGGTTCATCACAAAAACTACTCCTTACACCAAGCCTGTTTGGTGGCTTCTCGCTTGCTCTCAGGCTTGTTCTTTCTTTGTTTGATGCTCTTATGCATTGAGGATAATGCATGATTCTAAGTTTGGGGTGGGAGGTGTCACTCATACTTTTGTGTTTTTTCTTATCCTGTTATGCATGTTTGTGAGGTTTTAATGATCATATGCCACATGTTAATGAAATTTTGGAGCTTTCAAAGTTAATGGGAATGTTTCTCTTATGGTTGTGTGCTTTGATGTTGATTGCCCATGATGAGATTCTTATTTACATGATAGATGACTTATTGTGGAAATAAAATAGCATTATCTTGAGTTCAATTCATTTAAGTCCCTCTTAAAATCTCCCATATTCTTGAGCACGTAACCACTTTAATTTAGAATCTTTAACTAAAAAAAGGATTAAGTTAGGTTTATTTGGTTGTCACTTCGAAAGGCTCCACAAGTTAGAGAGTAAAAATGCATGATAGTTTGTAATCTTAGACTAAGGAAAAAGAAAAGAGTATACATGCCTTTGCGGAAAAGAAAAACTGTACATAAAATTATATGAGCTTTACATACTGATCTTTTTAAATGTTAAACTTGTAATGAGTCTGCATGGATGGAGGTAAAAAGAGTTGTCTTTGATGTGATTAGTAAGGACGCCTGGGAATGGACTAGGTATGAGTCCCTACAGTGAATGTGTGAGAGCTAGTGCCCCTAGGTAAAAGAATACAAGTTTAGGGCCCATGAAAGAAAAATATGATTAAATGGCACCTTAGTGGACACATTACTCACTTGAAATGTGTGGATGCTTGAAGATTGGTACATGAGGTAGAGTAGGGGGAAAACAACGGAAGCTCTCTTAAGTCCTAATTTGAGTTTTAGCATTTTAAATTGAATGAGGCTTGCACACACACACATGAGAGATAGCAAAATTTGGCTTGAATGATTATACCAATATAGATATGCTTGCATGTGTCTACTTAAGCTCTTAAATGCCATTCTCTAAGACATAAGTCGATTTCACACTTCTTCACATAAACTCCCTTTATTTAATTCTATTCTTTGCTTAGGACTAGCAAATCTCTAAGTTTTGGGTGGTGAAAAGCACTTGAAAAGTGCTTTCTATTCTTTCAAATTAAGGGAGTTTATATTAGATTTCACATGTTTGCTAGTGATTTCCAGATCAAAATAAAGAAAACTAGAACTGAAAGCCAAAAGATCAAAACCGAGCCAAAATCCAGTGAAAAAGAGAAGAACAACACAAATCTGCCAAAAATAGGGCAGCGCCGCGGCGCTGGTACGACGCTACCATGATGCTTTTTCGTGAGAGTGGCCTCTGACTTCAACGCAACAACTCCAGCACGACGCCAACGGTGGGAAACTATGACGCACAGTGCCGCGACGCCATCCAGCAGTGCGACGGTGCAATCCTGGAATGACGGTCAGTGCAACGACGCTATTCTACAGCACAGCGGCGCCATCTTTCCTATTTTGAAGAATCTATAGTTTTGGAAAAAATTTTGGGCGGCCAACTCTATAAATTGAAGGGTTTTCAGCAACCCTAATCACCAATCTACACACAAAGAGACACAAGAAGAAGATAAATGAGAGAAAGTTCATTAGAGGGTTCAAAGAGTGGGTTAGCTGCAAGGAAGAGAGAAAAGAGTTCGAGAGAGAGTCGTGGTGCCATTCAAGTTCCGACATGAAGACTAAGGACATCTTGACTGTTCCTCCTCAATCATGAGCCTCTTTTCAATAGAGTTTCCCTTTCTTTACACTCTTTCTTTGTTTTTATTGTTGTGAACATGTTGCTGAAAGCTATGAGTGGCTAAACTCTTCGGTTTTAGGGTTTTAATGAATTGTTTATGAAGTTATGTTGATATTATAGACTCTTCATGGTTTTGTTGTAATGATTACGTTTTTCTTTGTTATTTGCTTAAATTCTTGTTGAATGGCCATGTTTGAATGTTAGGTTAGATGTATGGTTGAAAGAGTGTATGTCTAACTAGATCTATAACAAAGAATTGTTGTTAATCTATCATGAAAATTGTAAGCACCTAATTTGTAAGCACGTTCAAAAGTTTTAAGCGAATTAGTATTAATAATCTCATATTGTAAATTAAAAAAAAAAAAATTTTTTTTTTTTTTACTTTTTAATTTTTTTAAAATTTTTATTATATTAATAAAAAAAATTTTTTTTTTTTTTACTTTTTAATTTTTTTAAAATTTTTATTATATTAATAAAAAAAATTTTTTTTTTTTTTACTTTTTAATTTTTTTAAAATTTTTATTATATTAATAAAAAAAATTTTTTTTTTTTTTACTTTTTAATTTTTTTAAAATTTTTATTATATTAATAAAAAAAATTTTTTTTTTTTTTACTTTTTAATTTTTTTAAAATTTTTATTATATTAATAAAAAAAATTTTTTTTTTTTTTACTTTTTAATTTTTTTAAAATTTTTATTATATTAATAAAAAAAATTTTTTTTTTTTTTACTTTTTAATTTTTTTAAAATTTTTATTATATTAATAAAAAAAATTTTTTTTTTTTTTACTTTTTAATTTTTTTAAAATTTTTTTAATTTTTATAAAAAAAAGTAAAGACACAAATTTTAAAAAAATTAAAAAACTATATTTTTAAAATAAAAAAAAAAACAATATAGAAAAAAAAAAAAAAACTATAACCGATTTCTCCATCCTTATCTTCTCTTCTTCCTTTTTTTTTTTTTTTGTTGGAAAGGAAAATTTTTCCGACTCATTTCTCTTCATTTCCAAACTCATTTCTATGCTATTTTTCAGCTGCACATCATGGAGAGGTTGAAGAAGAGTTCTAGGGCAAATTCGTGAAAGGTTTTGGACGGTTTCATGGTAAAACTGAAGCTGAAACAGAAGCTTCATCTGCTGTCGCACAGTTCGAACCAGGTTAGGTATCTGGTGAATATCGAGCTGAAAAGATTGAATTTTGGGCTGAAATTTTAAGGTTAGTAAGCTAACGCAATTTTGAACAACTTTTATGAAGGATACCTGAGTTGAAATGGAATAAAAACATGTAAACTTTTAGCTGGAAGTTACTGATACAAAATTTCTGTGCAATCTGGAGTAGCGCAAAGAAAACTTGCAATATCTGATGAACCAGGACGAGTAAAGCCACGAAAATTTGAGGTAAGCTAGAAAACATGTTTCTCTACAAGTTTGTAGAAGGAAAAAGGTTCTAAATCTAGCTGAAAATATGACTTTGAACTGACAGAAGTGAGAACAAAAAGAAAAGGAGGACACTCCGCTGTCGGGTGTCGTTAGGAAGCTGGTATCGCTGAGAAATTGGAGCGTGAATAGCGACACGAATCTCACTGGTACTGTAGAGGAGGCTTTTGTCTCAGAAATCTCACTGAATCTCGCTCAATGTCACTCCTCAGGTAATCTAGCTAGTCTCGCTTATTCTGGTTTCGTTAGTGCCGTGTACCTGTTGTGTAATTTCGTTAGTAATCTCGCTAGTAAGGTGAAATCTTGTTTGTAATCTCGCTAATGACATAGAATCTCGCTTATTATGTTTATTTTAGAAAAGAAAGGGAGTCTCAGTGGTGAATCATGATTAGAGTTTAAGTATGCACATTTAACGATCATGTAAAGGAAGTTTAAGGAAAGCGTAACATGAGGAATGTGTTTTTACAGGCCAAGAAGAGCTCGGAAAGGCATATAATCCACTCAGTGCCTAAGGACAAGTTGTGAGTGACACTTTTCTTTCTTTGAAAACGAAATTTGTTGAAAATGTTTAGTTTGGTTTTTCTTATGAGATATGGCTTTAAGAGGAACTGTTTTCTTGAAAAGCATGATTTTTGATGATATTGTTCACAAGACATGTTTTATCCATTTTCTATAAGATGTTGAATGGCATGTTGTGAAATGTTATATCTGATTTTTCATGAAAGACTTTCATGTGAACTATTAACGTATAATAATGGTTTCTAAAATGTTTTAGAGGAGGCTTAATGCTAAAGGATATGAGAATGCATGTGAGTTTCCTCGGGACTCAGTACTGAAAGACTCGTAGAAGGTACTTGGGCAACTCGCGATATCCCTATGTGCACATAGACGTTGTGACGTTGGGTGTGTTGAGTCTTGCTCCACCCCAACTAAGGTTGTTATCGACGTTGAGTGCGTTGTGTTTTACTCCGCCTCTAAGGATGTTTTGGACGTCGGGTGCGTTGAGTCTTGCTCCGCCCTGACTAAGGGAAGTTTTGAAAACGAACTGATTTTCGTGTACGATCATTTTGGCATGAACATATGTGATTTGATTACGTTGTTCAAATTATGATTTTACAGAAATGATTATTTGAATCACGTTTACGTATATGGTGTTATAATGATTTTAACATGCCTGTTTTCGAACAAAAGATGGTTTTACAAAATTAGTCACTCACGGGGCTTTTAGCTCACGATTTCCATGTTTTCTTTTCCTCCCAGGTAGCAAGGACGTTCTTGGTGCATTGCCTACTCCAACTCGCCTTGCTTAAGCTTCGAGTTTCCAGGAAATTGTCCTGTTTTGCAAGTTGCTTGTATGTAAAACCTTATATAGGTGGCATGTAGACCTAGTTGTACATTTACTGGGAGTTTAAACATGATTTTGTATAAGGACTTTATGGAAGAGTTGTATTCTGAATTATCGTTATGTATATAATTTCCTATACGTTATGGTTGATATATATTAAGGAGTGTTATGTATGTTGTGAACAGTATAGGACAAGTGCATTAGTGGATAGAACGCGTCACAAAAGAGGTGATGTATGCTTGTCTTCACATCTCTTCTCGGGTTGGGTAGAGTAGCCTAGGAGGGGGTGTGACAAGTTGGTATCAGAGCAAAAGAGTCATGGGAATAGGATCATGTAGTGTAGTGTAGGAACATGTAATTTTTAGCCAATAGTAACATTGTGTGGTCATATAGGAAAACATGCCACCTCGAAGCAGGCGAGTAAGGCAATCAGCAACAGGAACTTCTCAAGCTACTGGAGACCGTGGAGATATGTCAGAGGGTGAATCTAGTCATCCTCAAGTTGGGATCAATGTCGAGGAACATATATTTACTAGAATTGCTGAAAGATTGGCTGCAAGCATTAGATCAGTGGAAGCAGATCCAGAAAAGAAATACAATATAGAAAGATTGAAGGCTTTGGGTGCCATTACTTTGAAGGCACTGTCGATCCTACAGAGGCGGAGACATGGTTTAATCTACTTGAGAAATGCTATCGTGTGATGGGATGCCCCGATGATAGAAAGGTGGAATTGGCAGTGTTTTTGCTCCAAAAAGGAGCAGAAGATTGGTGGAGAATTGTAGAGAGCAGGAAAGAGGATACAGGAGAAACAGGCTGGAATGAGTTTAAGAGGCATTCCAAGAAAAATATTGTCCAAGATCATTCCGAGATGCAAAACGGAATGAGTTTCTGAGGTTAGTATAGGAATCAATGTCAGTAGCAGAATACGAAAAGAAATATACTGAATTGTCCAAGTATGCCACGGCTATTGTTGTTGATGAGGCTGACAGGTGTAAGAGATTTGAAGAAGGTTTACGGGAGGAAATACGTACCCCTGTGACTGCTAGTGCTGAATGGGCAGACTTTTCCAAATTAGTAGAGTCAGCTATGCGAGTTGAAAGAAATTTGATGGAGAAGAGGACGGAACGTGAATCAGCTGGAGGTAGACGGGCAATCCACACCTCTAGTACTACTTAGGGACAATCAGGTAGGAGATTTGTACCAAGTGTATTTAGTGGAGGAAATTTCAAGACCAGATCGAGTGGACAGGGTACTTCCAAGGGAGGTACTGGAGGGGGTACACGGAAGCAAGAACCAAGGAATTCTATTGGTTCAGCTCACACAGTGGAAGGTTCTCGAAATGGACAACCTGGAGAGTCCACAGCTAGTTCCACGAGGAAACCGTTATGTCCCACCTGCGGGAAGTATCATTGGGGACAGTGTAAGGGCAATGTATGTTATCATTGTGGACAAGCGGGTCACTATAAACGAGAATGTCCTCAGTTGATGCAAGAATTTAAAGCTGAACAGAGAATTGGTTCATTTACAGCTAGTCAACCACAACGACCTGGAGGAATTGCTGATGAGGAAACTAGTGGATCAAGACAGAAGGGAGCTACAGGGCGACCAAAACAGCAAGGAAAAGTCTTTGCAATAACTCAGCAAGAGGCTGAAGATGCTCCCAATGTGGTTACCGGTACACTTTCTATATGTCCTACTTCTGCTCATGTTTTAATAGACGCTGGTGCTACTCATTCTTTTATTGCTAAAATGTTTGCTGTGAATATAAATAGTACATTAGAACCTTTGCCTGAGGAACTATTTATTTATACCCCTGTTGGTCATGTGTTTGTGGCTAGTAAAGTGTATAAAGACTGTGTGATTGAAATTGATGGCGTGACTATGATAGCCAACTTGATACCCTTAGATATTCAGGAGTTTGATGTGATATTGGGAATGAATTTCTTATCCAAATATCTAGCCACTGTGGATTGTTTCTAGAAGGAAGTCGTGTTTAGAGGATTCGAAAGAGATGAAGTTATTTTCAAGGGGGAACTAAATTTGAATGGAACGAAGAATGTGAGCGAAGTTTCCAAGAATTAAAGAAGAGACTTGTGACAGCACCTATTTTAGCACTTCCAGAGACAGGAAAGGAGTTCGAGGTGTATTGTGATGCCTATAGGTTGTGTACTGATGCAAGAAGGTAAAGTTATAGCTTATGCCTCTAGGCAGTTGAGGCCACATGAAGTTAATTACCCTACCCATGACTTAGAACTGGTAGCGGTGGTGTTGGCATTAAAGATGTGGCGGCATTATTTGTTTGGAGAGAAGTGCCATATTTATACGGATCACAAAAGTTTGAAATATATCTTTGATCAGAAAGAACTTAACATGAGACAAAGGAGATGGTTGGAACTGATCAAGGATTACGATTGTACTATAAATTATCATCCAGGGAAAGCAAATGTTGTAGCTAACGCGTTGAGTAGGAAGTAGAGACAAGCCAAGACTTCATTGAATACTATTAGTGCGGAATTGACAAAGGAGTTAAAGAGTTCAAATGCATCTTTATCGGTAGACAAGTCGGGAGGTTTGCTTGCACACTTCCAGGTAAGACCTACCTTGATGAGTGAGATTGTTAGCAAACAATTGGAAGACTTTATACTCAAGAAGATAGTAGAAGAGGTGAATCTCAACCAAAGAACGGATTTTAATATAAGAAACGATGGAGTTTTAATGAAACAAGGAAGATTGTGTGTCCCAAATGACTTGGCATTGAAAAATACTATTCTAGAGGAAGCTCATAGTTTTGCATATGCGATGCATCCAGGTAGTACAAAGATGTACAGGACTTTGAGAGAATATTATTGGTAGCCAGGAATGAAACGGGAAATTGCCGAATGTGTGGCAAGGTGTTTGATTTGTCAGCAGGTTAAGCCAGAAAGACAAAGACCTGGTGGACTTTTAAAACCACTTCCCGTACCTGAGTGGAAATGGGAGCATGTCACTATGGACTTCTTATTTGGTCTTCCTAAAATTCCAAATGGGTATGATGGAATATGGGTGATAGTTGATAGATTTACTAAAACTGCTCGATTCTTGCCAGTTAAAGTGACTTTTACTTTAGATAAACTGGCCAAATTGTATGTTGATAGGATAGTAAGTCAATATGGAGCTCCTATGTCTATTATTTCTGATAGAGATCCAAGATTCACATCTAAGCTCTGGCCGAGTTTACAGCAAGCATTGGGAACTAAACTTAAGCTTAGTACAGCTTTTCATCCTTAAATTGATGGACAATCAGAAAAAACGATTCAGATTCTAGAGGATATGTTGCGTGCTTGTGTATTGCAATTTAAAGGAAGCTGGGACACTCATCTATCTTTGATGGAGTTTTTGTATAATAATAGTTACCATTCTAGTATTGGAATGGCACCTTATGAGGCATTGTATGGCAGACGCTGTAGAACTCCTATATATTGGGGGAAGTAGGAGAACGGAAGTTAATGGGACCAGAATTAGTCCAAACTACGTCAGAAAACGTAAAATTCATAAGAGAAAGGTTGAAGACTGCACAGGATCGGCAGAAAAGCTACGCTGATAAAAGGAGTCGAGATTTAAAATTTGAAGTTGGTGATAAAGTCTTCTTGAAGTTATCTCCAGGGAAAGGAATTTTGAGATTCGGAAGGAAAGGGAAGTTGAGTCCGAGATATATTGGGCCTTATGAGATTCTGGAATGCATAGGACCGTCGGCTTATCGGTTGGCGTTACCAATGGAATTATCTAAAATACATGATGTATTTCATGTTTCTCTACTAAGGAAGTACATTCCTGATCCTACACATATTTTGGAAACTCAACCTATGCAGGTAAATGAAGATTTATTTTATGAAGAGGAACCTGAGCAAATTCTTGATCGGAAGGAAAAAGTTCTGAAAACAAGCTTGTTAAAGTTTTGTGGAGAAATCACAAAGTGGAAGAGGCAACGTGGGAAAGTGAAGATCAAATGAAGATCAAATATCCTCATCTCTTTACGGAATGATTTAACCTGAATTTCGAGGACGAAATTCTCAAAAGGGGGTAATGAATTGTAGGCACCTAATTTGTAAGCACGTTCAAAAGCTTTAAGCGAATTAGTATTAATAATCCCATATTGTAAATAAAAAAAAAAAGAAAAAAATAGAAGAAGGAAGAAGAAACCAAAAGAGAAAGAAGACAAAAAGAAATTAGGAAAAAAAAAAAAAAAGAAAAGAGAAGGAAAAAGATAAAGGAAGAAGAGAAGATAAGGATGGAGAAGTCGATTATAGATTTTTTTTTTTTTTTTTTTGAAAGGAAAATTTTGCCGACTCATTTCTCTTCATTTCCAAACTCATTTCTATATTATTTTTCAGCTGCACATCATGAAGAGGTTGAAGAAGAGTTCTAGGGCAAATTCGTGCACGGTTTCGGACGGTTTCATGCTAAAACTGAAGCTGAAACAGAAGCTTCATCTGCTGTCTCACAGTACGAACCAGGTTTGGTGTTTGGTGAATATCGAGCTGAAGAGATGGAATTTTGGGCTGAAATGTTAAGGTTAGTAAGTTAACTCAATTTTAAACAACTTTTATGAAGGATGCCTGAGTTGAAATGGAATAGAAACATGTAAACCTTTAGCTGGAAGTTACTGATACAAAATTTCTATGCAATCTGGAGTTATGCAGAGAAACATACAATATCTGACGAACCAGGACGAGTTAAGCCACGAAAAATTTGAGGTAAGATAGAAAACATGTTTCTCTACAAGTTTGTAGAAGGAAAGAAGTTCTAAATCTGGCTGGAAATATGATTTTGAACTGACAGAAGTGAGAACAAAAAGGAAAGGAGGAAACTCTGCTGTCGGGTGTCGTTAGGAAGCTGGTATCGCTGAGAAATTGGAGCGTGAGTAGCGACACGAATCTCGCTGGTAGTGCAGAGGAGGTTTCTGTCTCACAAATTTCGTTGACTCTCGTTCGGTGTCCCTCCTCAGATAATCTCGCTAGTCTCGCTTATTCTGGTGTCGCTAGTGCCATGTACCTGTTGTGTAATTTCGTTAGTAATCTCGCTAGTAAGGTGAAATCTCGTTGGTAATCTCGCTAATGACATAGAATCTCGCTTATTATGTTTATTTTAGAAAAGAAAGGGAGTCTCGGTGGTGAATCATGATATGAGTTGAAGTATGCACATTTAACGATCATGTAAAGGAAGTTTAAGGAAAGCGTAATGTGAGGAATGTGTTTTTACAGGCCAAGAAGAGCTCGGAAAGACATATAATCCGCTCAGGGCCTAAGGACAAGTTGTGAGTGACACTTTTCTTTCTTTGAAAACGAAATTTGTTGAAAATGTTTAGTTTGGTTTTTCTTATGAGATATGGCTTTAAGATGAACTATTTTCTTGAAAAGCATGATTTTTGATGATACTATTCACAAGACATGTTTTATCCGTTTTCTATAAGATGTTGAATGGCATGTTGTGAAATGTTGTTTATCGTGTTATATATGATTTTTTACAAAAGACTTTCATGTGAACTATTAACGTATAATACCGGTTTCTAAAATGTTTTAGAGGAGGCTCAATGCTGAAGGACATGAGAAGGCATGTGAGTTTCCCCGAACTCAATACTGAAGGACTCGTAGAAGGTACTTGGGCGACCCGCAATATTCCTATGTGCACGTAGAGGTTGTGACGTTGGGTGTGTTGAGTCTTGCTCCACCCCAACTAAGGTTGTTATCAACATTGAGTGCATTGAGTTTTACTTCGAGTCAACTAAGGATGTTTTTGACGTCAGGTGCGTTGAGTCTCACTCCGCCCTGACTAAGGGAAGTTTTGAAAACGAACTGATTTTCGTGTACGATCATTTTGGCATGAACATATGTGATTTGATTACGTTGTTCAAATTATGATTTTACAGAAATGATTATTTGAATCACGTTTACGTATATGGTGTTATAATGATTTTAACATGCGTGTTTTCGAACAAAAGATGGTTTTACAAAATTAGTCACTCACGGGGCTTTTAGCTCACGCTTTCCATGTTTTTTTTTCTCCCAAGTAGCAAGGACATTCCTGGTGCATTACCTACTCCAACTTGACCTGCTTAAGCTTCGAGTTTCCAGGAAATTGTTCTGTTTTGCAAGTTGCTTGTATGTAAAACCTTATATAGGTGGCATGTAAACCTAGTTGTACATTTACTGGGAGTTTAAACATGATTTTGTATGAGGTCTTTATGGAAGAGCTGCATTCTGAATTATCGTTATGTATATAATTTCCTATACGTTATGGTTGATATACATTAAGGAGTGTTATGTATGCTGTGAATAGTATAGGACAAGTGCGTTAGTGGATAGTATGCGTCACAAAAGGGGTGATGTATGCTGTCTTCACATCTCTTTCCCGAGTTGGGTAGAGTAGCCTGGGAGGGGGTGTGACAAAAATAGTTAGGTTAACAATGAAAGTTGCTAAAGACTATGCTTAATGCCATGTAATTTGTATTGGTTTCAAGAAATTAGTAATAAATTGAGTTGCATGAGAAAAGGTTATTTTTTAGAGAAAATAACTTAGATTTATGTTTCTAGACTTAAGCATAAGAATTTCAATAAAATCCATGAACCCTAGAATATTGCATGATGAAGTAAACAAGGATTCATTACCCTAAAACTCTCTTTGACTCTTGTGTTTCTTATTTATTTGCTTTCCTTTTTAGTTTTTTAAAATCACAAACTAAATTCCAATCCTTAAATAAAATTGATTCAATTCTAGAATAGTTAAGTAACTTAAACCTTCGTAATTGGATCCTCAGTGGAGTGATATTCGAACTTAACCCTCTTATATTATAACTCGACTCGTAAACCTGCAGTTAACACGGAAAGTGTGCATCAACTGGCAGAATTGCACATTAAGTTTTTGGCGCTTTTAAGGGGATTGAAACATTTTCACTTAATATTTAAAAGGTTGATAGATCTTAATCTAAAGTGTATTTTACTTTATTTTTCGTTTTCTAAAATTGGCTGGTTGTGCGTTGGTGTATGCCAAGGGATCATTCTAATCTTCTTCCTTTTGACCCCGAGATTGATATGACTTACTAGAGGAATCTAAGAGCTCAAACAAATCTAACCAGTGCGATGGCAGAAAAGGTAGCACCAAAAGCGCTTTGGGATTATTTCCAACCAAGTCTCCTGACAAACCAACTCGGAATAGCAAACATGCCAATAATTAATTTCAACAACTTCGAACTCAAACCGAAGTTGACCCAAATTGTAAGCACTAATTTGTAAAACCAAGTGTTAGGGAGAGCAATGCAATTGAGGTTATGCGAGCTAATGGAGAAGTAGCCAAGAAGTAGAGTAAAAGTTTAATTAAATGGTGACCAAGACCATGCGTTGGTGAAAGTAGCGAGAAGCTGAATTATTTGAGGAACCATGCGTTGTTGATTGAATCAAGAAGGGTTGTGAGATGAGGTAGTCGGCACATTGAAGGAAAAGTGATCATTGGCGAGGAAAGAAATATGATTGAACCATGCGTTGAAGTCACCATGTGCCGAAGACAGCCATGCGTTGAGGTTACCATGCATCGAAGATAGCCATGCGCTGAAGTCACATTGCGTCCAAGACAGAATGGTCTTGACGCGATGAAGCTAGTGATGTGAGTGACTATGTTGTATGCATCGGAAGTAAGAGGCGCCGAGAACACCATGCGTTGGGAATGGTTAGTTGCTGAAGACGCTGGAGGAGAACATAGACATGAGTGCCTTGCGTCGAAGGAAAGACCAGCGCCAACCTACGGTGAGGGGTAAGTCGGCATTATCATCTTGGTACTTGTGAGGGATAAGTCGGCAGTATATATATAGGTGAATTTAATTATTTTCAGACATTTTGAGAACTTAAGTCAGTTCCATCTTTTAGAGAAACCACCAGAGAAGAAAGAGGAAGGTGTTCTTATAGTTTTTGGGCTAAATTCTACCTGTTTTGGTGCTCAAATCCGAGCTAGAACAGAGGACTGATCATAGATGCACAGACTAAACAATGTTTGTTGTTTGGAGTAGAACGACACAAGGAAGCCGAGTTTGGGGTTGAAATTTTGAGGTTAGTAAGTTAACATAATTCCTAACAAGTTTTATGAAGGATGGTTAAGCTGAAACCGAAGTTTATCACATGCATCTTTAGGTAAAAGCAGTAACTACAGAATTGCTATGCAATCCGGAGCAATGCGGAGTAATTTTGGCATAACTGGAGAACGAAAAAAGAGTTAAGCCCTGAAATTTTGAGGTAAGCTGTGGAACTTAATTCTTTACAAGTTCGTAGAAGAGAAGAAGTCTTAAAATGGGCTGGAAATGCGGTTTTAGCAGGGATTAAGTAGAGACATCAAGCTGTAATAGTCAGCTTTGTTAAGGAGAAACTAAGGCTCAAGTGTTGATATAACAGCAAGTGAGCTGCACGTAAGGCTTGTTCTTGGAAATCAAGGTATAGTAGAAGGGTAAAGGATAACTTGTAGTTATAGATTTAGAGTTAAGGCTTGAGAATAAACTAATGAAAGCTTAACCGCATAATGTGCTATAAACACTAAGCATATGATAAGTTGTTGTTTATGTTCTTGTGCATGGAAAAGAAGTATAACAAGGGAAAATCTTTGTTTCAGGCCAAGAGGATATAGGAAAGGCTTATAATCCATTTAAGGCCTAGAAAGAGTTGTGAGTGACATTTTTTTTACTTTAAAATGGTTTTGTTGAACATGATAGTTCGGTTTTCCATTGAAATGTGAATTTCTGATTAAATGCTTTATGAGACAAACGTTATGTTCTTAAAGCTATTGAAAAGCATGTTGATTAGATGTTATTGATCTAATAATTGCCTTGTATTCTTATGAACGATTTGTATACGAACGATTTGTATGAAATGTTGTTTCTAAAAAGGAAAATGTTTTAGAGGAGGCTCAATGCTAAAAAGGCATGTGAGTTTCCCCGGGACCCAGTACTTGGGCAACCCGCCTATGTAATGTTTTAGAGGAGATTCAATGCTAGAAAGGCATATGAGTTTCCTCGGGACCCAGTACTCAAGGACATGAGAAGGTACATGGGCAACCCGCCATATTCCTATGTGCACATAGAGGTTATATGCTGGTGCGTTGAGTCTTGCTCCGCATTGAGCCTTATATGCTTTCGACGTTAGGGTGTTGAGTTTTGCTCCACTTCAACTAAGGGAAAAGTACTGCACTTAAACTGTTTTCTTATGATTTGCTGAAAATCATGTATGAAGTGATAAGGGCAACTAAGTTTATTTTAACTAATGAATTTGAAGTGATTACATGTTTTATGTTTGATGTTGAGCATAGTTTTACTACTGATGATTTCCAAACTAAAATGGTTTGTTAAATTGTCACTCGCTGGGCCTTTAGCTCATGTTTTCAATGTTTTCTTTCCCCTCCAGGTAGCAAGGACGTTTCTGGTGCTTTGCCTACTCCCACTCGCCTTGCTTAAGCTTCGAGACTCTGAATAATTCGACTTGTTGAAGTGTTAGTTGTATGTTAAACCTTAATTAGGTGGCATGTAGATATGTATGTACAATTACCAGGGGTTGAACTATGGGTTGTGTAAGGACATGTAAAAGAATTGAGGAAATTTCGTTTTGGCTTGTATATACTTTTCCATATTTGATGTTTAATATGTTTTAGAATGTGGAGATTACATGGTGAATAGTTCAGAATGTGTGTGAAGGGACGGATGGTATGCGTCACAAGAGGGGTGATGTATACTGTCCTCACATCTCCTTTCGGGTTGTGCAGGTAAACTTGGGAGGGGGTGTGACACAAATGGCACGATAGCTTTCTTTTAGAGGACGTTCCACCAAGGAACCTCATAAGCACCTTCAATCTTTCCTAGAGATATGCGGAATGATAAAGATGAATGGAATTTCTAATGATGCTATCAAACTAAGATTTTTTCCTTTCTCTTTATAGGATCGAGCGAAGGATTGGCTAGAGACTATACTGCCATAGAGTATAACTACATAGGATACACTAGCTCAAGCTTTCTTGAACAAATACTTCCCACCAGCAAAGTCACAAAGGTTGACGATGGAGATAGGCACATTCCATCAACTTGATGATGAGAAACTCTATAAAGCTTGAGAAGGGTATAAGGACCTTTTGAGGAGATGTCTAAAACATGGTTACCCTGATTGGTTGCAAATCCAATTGTTCTATAATGGATTGTCAAGCTCCACTAAATCTATATTGGATGTGACCACTGGAGGTTCTATATTCTCAAAGACCGCCCAAGAAGCCTACATAATACTTGAGGACTTGGCCAATACATCATACAATTGGTCTTGTGAAAGATCATCTTCAATCAAGCCCACTAGAATGTATGGACTGGATGATGTAAGCTCACTAGAAGCTCAATTGACTTCTCTTACTAATGCTTTGTTTAAATTGACTTAAGGAGGCCAAACCCAAGCAAATTCACCATCCATATCTTCCCTTGAGCCATGGCAAGTCAACAAGAGCCGAATGAGTTGGAGATGGCAAACTATATGGATAGAGGACAATATCAAGGCCAACAACAATTGCCAACTCACTATTATCCCAACTTAAGAAATCATGAGAATTTTTCATATGCAAGCAACAAGAATGTGTTGCAAGCACCTCAAGGCTTTAATGGAAGGAGGAATGGAAAGATTGTTAGGTTTTATGCCCTAAAACTCGTAGATTGTAAATGTAATTATTTGATCGTCATTAAATCATTAATAAAGAGTTATTGATGCGTTACTTCAATAAGTGTTATTGATTGTTTTTGTTTGTTTTGCCTTAATAACCCTAAATCTAATAAACTAACATCCTAGGTTGTTTTATGAGTCTTGAACTTGTATGTGGGGACAAATGGAGATCAATGTTCAAGTTATAGTCTAAAGGGTCTATAGTATAGGGATAAGGTTGGGTACCTTCTCTTAACAACACTATGGATACGACCCACTTTTTATTTGATACAAACACAATGATCTAACACATTTGTGTAGGTGATATGCGAGTCAGGGTATCCTATGCAATAAGTGTAAGCACTGGCTTATAATACTAAGTGTTGGAAGAAGGCAAGTGAAATGGTGGCTATGCGTCGCTAGAGGAAAAGTAGTCGAGAGTGGATGAGCTAAGCATTGGCCAAGACTATGCGTCGACGAAAGCAGAGAAGAGAACATTTTTCTTTTGAGTGGCCATGCGTTGAAGGTGAAATCACGAAGAGTTATGAGCTGAAGCAGTCACTTGCATTGGAAGAGAAGTTGATCATTGCCAGGGAAAGAAATGTTTTTGACCTACCATGCGTTGGTAAGGTTGCCATGCGTTAAGGTCCCTATGCTTTGAAGACGGGTATAATTGATTGAGTTGTAAGCGTTTAAGGTAGGAGGCATTGAGGGCACCATGCGTTGAGGGTGGTTATCTACTGAGGGTGTTAATGGTAGGCTGCATTGAGTGCCTTATGTTGAATTAAGAAAAGGAACCCTGCGCGCCAGCCTACCTAAGAGAGTTAAGTCGGCAGTATATATATAGGTAAGTGAATTAAATATTTTATCATTTTTAGACATTTTTGAGATCTTAAGTCGGTTCCATTTTTCAGATGAACTACAAGGTAGAATAAGGTGTTCTTGTGGATTTTAGATAGAAACCTACTCGTTTTGGTGTTGAAATCTAAACTGGAACAGAACATTGTTTGCGGACGCACAGACTGGACAGTGTCTGATGTTTGGAGCAGAACAAATCGAGGAGATTGAGCCTAAGGCTGAAATTTTAAGGTTAGTAAGTTAACTCAATTCTGAACAACTTTTATAAAGGATGTCTGAGTTGAAATGGAATAGAAGCATGTAAACCTTTAGCTGGAAGTTACTAATACGGAATTTCTGTGCAATCTAGAGTAGCACAGAGAAATCTTGCAATATCTGACAAACAAGAATGAGCTAAGGCACGAAAATTTGAGGTAAGCTAGAAAACATATTTCTCTACAAGTTTGTAGAAGGAAAGAAGTTCTAAATCTGGCTGGAAATATGACTTTTAACTGACAGAAGTGAGAATAAAAGGAAAGGAGGAAACTCTGCTGTCGGGTGTCGCTAGGAAGCTGGTGTCACCGAGAATTGGAGAGTGAGTAGCAAGACAAATCTCGCTGGTGGTGCAGAGGAGCTTTTTGCCTCACAAATCTCGCTGACTCTCGCTAGGTCTCGCTCCTCAGGTAATCTTGCTAGTCCCGTTTATCCTAGTGTCGCTAGTATCGTTGTCCTGTTGGATAGTTCCGCTAGTAATCTCACTGGGAATGTGGGATTTTCGTTGGTAATCTTGCTTATTAGGTTTACTTTGGGAAAAGGAAAGGCTCAGTGATGAATCATGATTTGAGTTTAATTATGCAAGCTAAACGATCAAGTAAA
This sequence comes from Citrullus colocynthis, assembly GCA_031780015.1. NCBI lineage: Eukaryota > Viridiplantae > Streptophyta > Magnoliopsida > Cucurbitales > Cucurbitaceae > Citrullus > Citrullus colocynthis. Next base: position 338,086 of record QLSR01000124.1, on the reverse strand, counting down.
AAGAAGCGTAATGTAAGGAAAAATGTTTATTTCAGGCCAAGAGGAGATAGGGAAGGCGTATAATCCACTCAAGGCCTAGAAAGAGCTGTGAGTGACAATTTTCTTGTTTCAACGATTTCGTTGTACATGTTAATTTGGTTTTCTAATTTATTTATGATTTTGTGATCAATCAATTTACAAAGCATAGTTTATGTTTTGTTAAACGGTATTGAAAAGTATGTTTATGAAATGTTATTGATTTAAGAATTGCCCTGTTTTCTCATGAAAGATTTGCATATGAACTGTTTGTATAAAGTATTTTTTTCCTTAAGGGCAAATGTTTTAGAGGAGATTCAGTGCTGATGGACATGAGAAGGCACGTCAGTTTCCCCGGGACCCAATACTGAAGGACATGGAAAAGGTACTTGCGCAACCCGCCATGTTCCTATGTACACATAGAGGTTATATGCTGGTGCGTTGAGTTCTGCTCCGCATTGAGCCTTAATTGTTTTCAACGTTGGGGTGTTGAGTTTTGCTCCGCCTCAACTAAGGAGAAGTATTATAACCATACTGATTTATTTATGAATTGCTGAAAAAAAAAAACCATGTATGATTTGATAAGGGCATTTAAACATGATTTAGTCAATGAATATGTGATGATTCTAAGTTTTACTCATGTTGTCGGAGTTAGTTTAAATCCTGATAATTTTCAAACTAAAATTAGTTTGTTAAAGTTAGTCACTCACTAGGCTGTTAGCTCAGGTTTTCAAGTTTTCTTTTCTGTCCAGGTAGCAAGGACGTTCTTGGTGCTTTGCCTACTCCAACTCGCCCTGCTTAAGCTTCAAGTTTCCAAAAATTTGTCATGTTTGAAGAGTTGTATGTATGTATAACCTTATATAGGTGGCATGTAGACCTAGTTGTACATTTACTGGGAGTTGAAATATGGTTCTGTATAAGTACCTTGTGGACGAGTTGAAAGTTTGAATTATCGATATATATAACTTTCTATATGTTATGGTTTTGTATGCAAAAAGGAGCAATATGCATGTTATGAACTTACAGGATCACCTTGTAAAAATCGATGGTATACGTCACAAGAGAGGTGATGTGTGCTGTCCTCACTTCTCCTTTCAGGTTAAGTAGGTATTCTGGGAGGGGGTGTGACAAGTTGGTATCAGAGCGAAAGAGGCTTGGGAATAGGATCATGCATTGTAGTGTAGGAACATGTAATTTTTAGTCAATAGTAATATCGTGTTGTCATATAGGAAACATGCCACCTCGAAGCAGGCGAGCTAGGCGACCAGCAGCCGGAACTCCTGAAGCTACTAGTGACCGTGGAGATATGTTTGAGGGTTAATCTAGTCATCCTCAAGTTGGGGTCAATGTCAAGGAACAAATATTTACTAGAATTGGAGAAAGATTGGCTGTAAGCATTGGATCAGTGGAATCAGATCCAGAAAAGAAATTCAGTATAGAAAGATTGAAGGCTTTAGGTGCTACTACTTTTGAAGGTACTGTTGATCCTACTGAGGCACAGGCATGGTTGAATTTACTTGAGAAATGCTATCGTGTGATGAGATGCCCTGATGACAGAAAAGTGGAATTGGCTGTGTTTTTGCTCCAAAAAGAGGCATAAGGTTGGTGGAGAATTGTAGAAAGCAGGAAAGAGGATATAGGAGAAATAGGCTGGAATGAGTTTAAGAAGGCATTCCAAGAGAAATATTGTCCAAGATCATTCAGAGATGCCAAACGGAATGAGTTTCTGAGGCTAGTACAAGGATCGATGTCAGTGGCAAAATACGAGAAGAAATATACTGAGTTGTCCAAATATGCCACGGCTATTGTTGCTGATGAGGTTGACAGGTGTAAGAGATTTGAAGAAAGTTTACGGGAGGAAATACGTACCCCTTTGACTGCTAGTGCTGAATGGGCAGATTTCTCCAAATTAGTAGAGGCAGCTACGCGAGTTGAAAGAAGTTTGAGGAAAAAGAGGACGGAACGTGAATCAGCTGGAGGTAGACGTGCAATCCACTCCTTTAGTACTACTCAGGGACAGTCAGGTAGGGGATTTGTACCAGGTGTATTTAGTGGAGGAAATTTCAAGGTCAGATCGAGTGGACAGGGTACTTCCAAGGGTGGTACTTTTCACATCCCCTCCCAGGCTACCCTACCCAACCGGAGAAGAGATGTGAAGACAGCAAGCATCACCCTTTTTGTGATATTCACTGCCTAATTGTACCTAAATAACCTGTGAGATTATAACATACATATTTGCTTACAAATCCAGAACTATAAAGACCTGTATTATTACAATTAAACTTTCAACATATCCATAACATATTTGTACAATAACCCATCTCACATCTCAACTATTATGTAATTAGGTCTACATGCCACCTATACAAGGTTATATACACGTACAATGACTCAAATGTGTCTTTTTCCTGATATCTCGAAGCTTAGGCAAGGCAAGCTGGAGTAGGCTAAGCACCGGGAACGTCCTCGCTACGTAGGAGGAAAAGAAAACATGGAAAGCGTGAGCTAAAAGCCCGTGAGTGACTAATTTTGTAAAACCATCTTTTGTTCGAAAACAGGCATGTTACAATCATTATAACACCATATACGTAAACATGATTCAAATAGTCATTTCTGTAAAATCATAATTTTCAACAACGTAATCAAATCACATATGTTTATGCAAGAATGGTCGTACACGAAATTAGTTTGTTCTTAAAATTTTTCCCTTAGTTGAGGCGGAGCAAAACTCAACGCACCCAACGTAAAAAACCATGGGCAGTGTAGAGCAAAACTCAACACACCAGCATCGTCGAAATAATGGCTCGATGGGGAGCAAAACTCAATGCACCAGCAATACCAACCTCTATGTGCACATAGGAATATCGCGGGTTGTCCATGTACCTTCTACGAGTACTTCAGTACTGGGTCCCAGGAAAACTCACATGCCTTCTCATGTCTTTCAGCATTGAGCCTCCTCTAAAACATTTTAGAAACCCGTATTTTACGTAAATAGTTCACATGAAAGTCTTTCATAAAAAATCAGATATTTCAAGATAAACAACATTTCACAACATGCCTTTCAACATCTTATAGAGAACGGATAAAACATGCCTTGTGAACAATATCATCAAACATCATGCTTTTCAAGAAAACAGTTCATCTCAAAGCCATATCTCATAAGAAAACCAAACTAAACATTTTCAATAAGTTTTGTTTTCAAAGAAAGAAAAGTGTCACTCACAACTTGTCCTTAGGCCCTGAGCGGATTATATGCCTTTCTGAGCTCTTCTTTGCCTATAAATACACATTTCTCATGTTATGCTTTCCTTAAACTTCCTTTACATGATCGTTAAATTTGCATACTTAAACTCTAATCATGATTCATCATCGAGACTCCCTTTTTTTTCCCAAGTAAACATAATAAGCGAGATTCTATGTCACTAGCAAGATTACCAGCGAGATTTCACCTTACTAGCGAGATTACTAGCGAAATTACACAACAGGTACACGACACTAGCGACACCAGAATAAGCGAGACTAGCGAGATTACCTGAGGAGCAACACGTAGTGAGAGTCAACGAGATTTGTGAGACGAAAAGCTCCTCTGCACTACCAGCGAGATTTGTCTTGCTACTCACTCTCCAATTCTCAGCAACACCAGCTTCCTAGCTACACCCGACAGCAGAGTATCCTCCTTTCCTTTTTGTTCTCACTTTTATCAATTAAAAGTCATATTTCCAATCAGATTTAGAACTTCTTTCCTTGTACAAACTTGTAGGGAAATATGTTTCTAGCTTACCTCAAATTTTCGTGGCTTAACTTCTCCTTGTTCGTCAGATATTGCAAGATTTCTTCGCGCTACTCCAGATTGCACAGAAATTCCAAATTAGTAACTTCCACCTTAAAGTTTACATGTTTCTGTTCCATTTCAACTCAGGCATCCTTCATAAAAGTTGTTCAAAATTGAGTTAACTTACTAACCTTAAAATTTTAGCCCAAAATTCGATCTCTTCAGCTCGATATTCACCAAACTCCAAACCTGGTTCAAACTGTGCGATAGCAGATGAAGCTTCTGTTTCAGCTTCAGTTTTACCATGAAACTGTCCAAAACCTTGCACAAATTTACCCTAGAACTCTTCTTCAACCTCTTCATGACGTGCAACTGAAAGATAGCATAGAAATGAGTTTGGAAATGAAGAGAAATGAGTCGGCAAGTTTCACCCCTTCAATAAAAATAATAACCGACTTCTCTCCCCTTCCTTTTCTTTTTTTTTTTTTCTAATTTCCTTTTTTGTCTTCTTTCCCCTTTGTTTTCCTCTTTCTTTTTTTTTTTCTCTAATTTCCTTTTTTGTCTTCTTTCCCCTTTGTTTTCCTCTTTCTTTTTTTTTTTCTCTAATTTCCTTTTTTGTCTTCTTTCCCCTTTGTTTTCCTCTTTCTTTTTTTTTTTCTCTAATTTCCTTTTTTGTCTTCTTTCCCCTTTGTTTTCCTCTTTCTTTTTTTTTTTCTCTAATTTCCTTTTTTGTCTTCTTTCCCCTTTGTTTTCCTCTTTCTTTTTTTTTTTCTCTAATTTCCTTTTTTGTCTTCTTTCCCCTTTGTTTTCCTCTTTCTTTTTTTTTTTTTCTAATTTCCTTTTTTGTCTTCTTTCCCCTTTGTTTTCCTCTTTCTTCTTCTTTTTTTTTATTATTATTTAATTTACAAAATGAGATTATTTACATTAATTCGCTTTAAGCTTTTGAACGTGCTTACAAATTAGGTGCTTACAGTACTAGAGGGGGTACAAGGATTTCTAGTTGTTCAGCTCAGTCAGTGGAAGGTTCTCGAAGTGGACAACCTGGTGAGTCCACAGCTAGTTCCACGAAGAAATCGTTATGTCCCACCTGCGGGAAGTATCATTGGGGACAGTGTAAGGGCAACGTATGTTATCATTGTGGACAAGCGGGTCACTATAGACGAGAATGTCCCCAGTTGATGCAAAAATTTAAAGCTGAACAGAGAATTGGTTCTTTTACAACTAGTTAACCACGAAGACCTGCAGGAATTGCTGATGAGGGAACTAGTGAATCAAGACAGAAGGGAGCTACAGGACGACCAAGACAGTAAGGAAAGGTCTTTGCTATGACTTAGCAAGAAGCTGACGATGCTCCTAATGTGGTTACGGGTACACTTTCTATATGTTATACTTCTGCCCATGTTTTAATAGACCCTGGTGCTACCCATTCTTTTATTACTAGAATGTTTGCTATGAATATAAATAGTACATTAAGGTGTATAAAGATTGTGTGATTGAAATTGATAGTGTGACTATGATAGCCAATTTGATACCCTTAGATATTTAGGAGTTTGATGTGATATTGGGAATGGATTTCTTATCCAAATATCGAGCCACTGTGGATTGTTTCTAGAAGGAAGTCCTGTTTAGAGGATTCGAAGGAAATGAAGTTATTTTCAGGGGGGATAGGAAATTTCTTCCTACCTGTGTGATATCTGCGGTTAAAGTTAGGAAGTTGTTAGGTAAGGGTTGTTCAGCATACCTTGCTTACGTGGTTGATACACAGGCCAGTAAGTTAACACCAGAGGATATTCCTGTGGTAAATGAATTCCTTGATGTGTTCCCTGAGGAACTGCTAGGGTTACCACCTGATAGAGAGGTGGAGTTTATTATTGATCTAGTTCTTGGAACAACGCTCATTTCGCAGGAACCATACCATATGGCACCATCGGAACTGAAGGAGTTGAAGGTGCAGTTACAGGAGCTAGTAGATAAGGGGTACATTAGACCAAGTGTGTCTCTGTGGGGTGCACCGGTGTTATTCGTGAAGAAAAAGGATGGTACTATGAGACTGTGCATTGATTATCGCCAATTAAATAAGGTCACTATACGCAACAAATATCCCTTGCCTCGTATTGATGATTTGTTGGATCAACTTAGAGCGGCATCAATGTTCTCAAAGATAGATCTAAGATCGGGATATCATGAATTGAAGGTCAGAGAGACAGATGTACCGAAAATGGCTTTTAGAACGAAGTATGGACATTATAAATTCCTCGTGATGCCTTTTGGTCTGACAAATGCCCCAGCAATGTTTATGGACTTGATGAATAAGATTTTTCATCCTTACTTGGATCAGTTTGTAATTGTATTTATTGATGATATTCTAGTGTATTCTAGAAGCAGGGAAGAACGTGTAGAACATCTTAGAACTATATTGCAGACTTTGAGAGAAAAGAGACTGTATGCAAAGTTCAGCAAATGCGAGTTTTGGCTAGAATGGGTGATGTTATTGGGTCATATTGTTACTGCTGCAAGAGTTGGAGTAGATCCTCAAAAGACCGAGGCAATTACCAGATGGGAACAACCAAGGAAAGTATCAGAGGTCCGTAGTTTTCTAGGACTCGCAGGTTATTATCGGCGTTTTGTACAGGGTTTTTCTAAGATAGCATTATCATTGACTCATTTGACTAAGAAAGGAACTAAATTTGAATGGAATGAAGAATGTGAACAAAGTTTCCGAGAGTTAAAGAAGAGATTGGTGACTGCACCTATTTTGGCACTTCCAAAGACAGGGAAGGAGTTCGAGGTGTATTGTGATGCCTCTAGTCAGGGGATAGGTTGCGTACTGATGCAAGAAGGTAAAGTTATAGCTTATGCCTCTAGGCAGTTGAGGCCACATGAAGTTAATTACCCTACCCATGACTTGGAACTGGCAGCAGTGGTGTTGGCACTAAAGATGTGGCGACATTATTTGTTTGGAGAGAAGTGTCATATCTATATGGATTACAAAAGTTTGAAATACATCTTTGATCAGAAAAGAACTTAACATGAGCCAAAGGAGGTGGTTGGAGCTTATCAAGGATTATGATTGTACCATATATTATCATCCAGGGAAAGCAAATGTTGTAGCTGATGCGTTGAGTAGGAAGTCGAGACAAGCCAAGACTTCATTGAATATTATTAGTGCGGAATTGACAAAGGAGTTAAAGAGTTCAAATGCATCCTTATCGGTAGACAAGTTAGGAGGTTTATTTGCACACTTCCAGGTGAGACCCACTTTGATGGGTGAGATTGTTAATAAACAAATGGAAGACTCTATACTCAAAAAGATAGTGGAAGAGGTGAATCTGAAGCAAAGAACAGATTTTGATATAAGAAATAATGGAGCTTTATTGAAACAAGGAAGATTGTGTATTCCTAATGACTTGACATTGAAAAATGCTATCCTAGAGGAAGCTCATAGTTCTGCATATGCGATGCATCCAGGTAGTATAAAGATGTACAGGACTTTGAGAGAATATAATTGGTGGCCAGGAATGAAACGGGAAATTGTAGAATGTGTGGTAAGATGTTTGATTTGTCAGCAAGTTAAGCCAGAAAGACAAAGACCTAGTGGACTTTTAAAACCACTTTCCGTACCCGAGTGAAAGTGGGAGCATATCACTATGGACTTCTTATTTGGTCTTCCTAAAACTCCAAATGGTTATGATGGAATATGGGTGACAGTTGATAGATTTACTAAAACTGCACGATTCCTACAAGTTAAAGTGACTTTACTTTAGATAAACTGGCCAAACCGTATGTTGACAGAATAGTAAGTCAATATGGAGCTCCCGTGTCTATTGTCTCTGATAGAGATCCGAGGTTTACATCTAAGTTTTGGCCAAGTCTACAACAAGCATTGAGAACTAAACTTAAGTTTAGTACAGCTTTTCATCCTCAAACTGATGGAAAATCAGAAAGAACGATTCAAACTCTAGAGGATACGTTTCGTGCTTGTGCACTGCAATTTAAAGGAAGTTGGGATACTCATCTATCTTTGATGGAGTTTGTGTATAATAATAGTTATCATTCTAGTATTGGAATGGCACCTTATGAGGCATTGTATGGCAGACGCTGTAGAACTCCTATATATTGGGGGAAGTAGGAGAACGGAAGTTAATGGGACCAGAATTAGTCCAAACTACGTCAGAAAATGTAAAATTCATAAGAGAAAGGTTGAAGACTGCACAGGATCGGCAGAAAAGCTACGCTGATAAAAGGTGTCAAGATTCAGAATTTGAAGTTGGTAATAAAGTCTTCTTGAAGTTATCTCCCTGGAAAGGAATTTTGAGATTTGGAAAGAAGGGAAAACTGAGTCTGAGATACATTAGACCTTATGAAATTTTGGAACGCATAGGACCTTCAGCTTATCGATTAGCATTACCTATGGAGTTGTCCAAAATACATGACGTATTTCATGTTTCTCTACTAAGGAAGTACATTCCAGATCCTAGACATGTTTTGGAGGCTCAAACTATTCAGGTAAACGAAGATTTATCTTATGAAGAGGAACTTGTGCAAATTCTTGACCGAAAGGAACAAGTGTTGAGAACAAAAACGATGCCGCTTGTTAAAGTTTTGTGGAGGAATCATCAAGTAGAAGAGGCGACATGGGAAAGTGAAGATCAAATGAAGGTTAAATATCCCCACCTTTTCTTAGAGTGAACTTACTTGAATTTTGAGGACAAAATTCTTTAAAAGGGGGTAGTAAATTGTAAGCACTGGCTTATAATACTAAGTGTTGGGAGATAGCAAGTGAAATGGTGGCTATGTGTTGCTAGCGGAAAAGTAGTCTAGAGTGGAAGAGCTAAGCATTGGCCAAGATTATGCGTCGATGAAAGCAGAGAAGAGAACATTTTTCTTTGGCCATCCGTTGCAGGTGAAATCACGAAGAGTTATGAGCCGAAGCAGTCACTTGCGTTGGAAGAGAAGTTTATCATTGGCGGGGAAAGAAATGTTTTTGACCTACCATGCTTTGGTAAGGTTGCCATGCGTTAAGGTCCCCATGCGTTGAAGACAGGTATAATTGATTGAGTTGTAAGCGTTGAAGGTAGGAGGCGTTGAGGGCACCATGCATTGAGGGTGGTTATCTGCTGAGGGTGTTGGTGGTAGGCTGCGTTGAGTGCCTTATGTTGAATTAAGAAAAGGAACCTTGCGCGCTAGCCTACCTAAGAGAGTTAAGTCGACAGTATATATATAGGTAAGTGAATTAAATATTTTATCATTTTTAGACATTTTTGAGAGCTTAAGTCGGTTCCATTTTTTAGACGAACTACAATAGAAGGTAGAAGAAAATGTTCTCTTGGATTTTGGATAGAAGCCTACTCGTTTTGGTGTTGAAATCTAAGCTGGAACAGAACGTTGTTTGTGGACGCACAGACTGGACAGTGTCGATGTTTGGAGTAAAACTAATCGAGGAGGTCGAGCCTAAGGCTGAAATTTTAAGGTTAGTAAGTTAACTCAATTCTGAACAACTTTTACGAAGGATGTCTGAGTTGAAATGGAATAGAAGCATGTAAACCTGTAGCTGGAAGTTACTGATATGGAATTTCTGTGCAATCTGGAGTAGCGCGGAGAAATCTTGCAATATCTGACGAACAAGGGCGAGTTAAGCCACGAATGTGTGGTAAGCTAGAAAACATATTTCTCTACAAGTTTGTAGAAGGAAAGAAGTTCTAAATCTGGCTGGAAATATGACTTTTAACTGACAGAAGTGATAACAAAAGGAAAGGAGGAAACTTTGCTGTCGGGTGTCGTTAGGAAGCTGGTGTCGCTTAGAATTGGAGAGGGAGTAGCGAGAAAAATCTTGCTGGTGATGCAGAGGAGCTTTTTGTCTCACAAATCTCGCTGACTCTCGCTAGGTCTCGCTCCTCAGATAATCTCGCTAGTCTCGTTTATCCTAGTGTCGCTAGTATCGTTGTCCTGTTGGGTAGTTCCGCTAGTAATCTCATTAGGAATGTGGGATTTTCATTGGTAATCTTGCTTATTAGGTTTACTTTGAGAAAAGGGAAGGCTCGGTGATGAATCATGATTTGAGTTTAATTATGCAAACTAAACGATCAAGTAAAAAGAAGCGTAATGTAAGGAAAAATGTTTATTTCAGGCCAAGAGGAGATAGGGAAAGTGTATAATCCACTCAAGGCCTAGAAAGAGCTGTGAGTGATAATTTTCTTGTTTCAACGATTTCGTTGTACATGTTAGTTTGGTTTTCTAATTTATTTATGATTTTGTGATCAATCAATTTACAAAGCATAGTTTATGTTTTGTTAAACGGTATTGAAAAGTATGTTTATGAAATGTTATTGATTTAAGAATTGCCCTATTTTCTCATGAAAGATTTGCATATGAACTGTTTGTATAAAGTATTGCTTTCCTTAAAGGAAAATGTTTTAGAGGAGATTCAGTGCTGATGGACATGAGAATGCACGTCAGTTTTTCCGGGACCCAATACTGAAGGACATGGAGAAGGTACTTGGGCAACCCGCCATGTTCCTATATGCACATAGAGGTTATATGCTGGTGCATTGAGTTCTGCTCTGCATCGAGTCCTAATTGTTTTCAACGTTGGGGTGTTGAGTTTTGCTCTGCCTCAACTAAGGAGAAGTATTATAACCATACTGATTTATTTATGAATTGCTGAAAAAAAAAAAAAAAAACCATGTATGATTTGATAAGGGCATTTAGACATGATTTAGTCAATGAATATGTGATGATTCTAAGTTTTACTCATGCTGTCGGAATTAGTTTAAATCCTGATAATTTTCAAACTAAAATTAGTTTGTTAAAGTTAGTCACTCACTGGGCTGTTAGCTCATGTTTTCAAGTTTTCTTTTCTCTCCAGGTAGCAAGGACGTTCCTGGTGCTTTGCCTACTCCAATTTGCGCTGCTTAAGCTTCGAGTTTCCAGAAATTTGTCATGTTTGAAGAGTTGTATGTATGTATAACCTTATATAGGTGGCATGTAGACCTAGTTGTACATTTCCTGAGAGTTGAAATATGGTTCTATATAAGTACCTTGTGGACGAGTTGAAAGTTTGAATTATCGATATATAACTTTCTATATGTTATGGTTTTGTATGCAAAAAGGAGCAATATGCATGTTATGAACTCACAGGATCACCATGTAAAAATGTATGGTATACGTCACAAGAGGGGTGATGTGTGCCGTCCTCACGTCTCCTTTCACGTTAAGTAGGTAATCTGGGAAGGGGTGTGACAATGAGTTTGATAAGACCGAACCACGAAATAGTGATCACTAGATGTAACTCCGTTGACTAGTTAGGTTTCCATTTCAATAGGATGACCTAGGCAACATAGTCTTAATTTTGAGTATACTATGAATTCCTGTCCATGAGGGATTGTCCTTTGATTTGTATGGGTGAGAGTAGCCGTTTGTCGACTCAATACGCTTACCATCTTCGGGATTAGATCAAGGGGATCTAGGGACATAATTATACAAGATGGGATTCACTCATCCCCATCTTTAGGGTAAGTAGATAGTATTCCTTAAGTGGTGTCTCCAGAACTTGAACAAAGGGCTCTACCTTCTCACTGGCTTGATAGGGGTTTTTATTTAATGGTTGAACCATAAACAGCTTGGTCATTAGAGAAGCATTGGTACTTAAGGATTTAGAAGTAACCAAGGGGTCAAATGGTAATTTGACCAAGATGGTGTTACAAACACTTGTGAAGAACTAATTTGCTATTATTGGTTTATATCCATGGACACATAAATATATATGTAGTGAGAAGAGTGCAGCTGTGGGTCTTTACTGAAGTGTATCTACTGTAGGTCCATCAGGTCCCCTTCCTAGCTCGTAAAAAGTGATAAGGTATTTATGTCTTGAAAGTAGTTTGAAATGTTCAAATTTACTTAGGGAAATAATATAATGTATGATGATACATTATAATATAAAGTTTATTTTGAACTTTAAAATATAAGTTTAATTTTGGATATGTTACAAAATTAATTTTTGAGAGAATTAAATATTTGAAGGAGTTAAAATATTAATATGAATTGGATTCATATTAAAACTATAGGTTAAAATTAATATGTATTAGATGCACATTAATACTATAAGTTATAAGAGAAGAACAATTGAATATGATTCAAATGTAGGTTAAATTAAATATTAGATATTAATTTGACAATTAATTAATTAAAGAATTAATTTTTCTTAATTTATTTTAATTAAATTTGATTTAATTAAATTAAATGAATTTAAAATATAGGTTATATGGGAGATGTCCATTTAAATATGATTTAAATGAATAATTAATTCAATGAGATTTAAATTAATATTTATTTATTTATTTATTTGTTAAATTAATTTAATTAATTATTATTATTATTTATTTATTTAATTACTTTTGATTAAAAAAGGTCACTCCGATACGTGGGAGTTACACTTTTTTTGGTTTAATCCCACTTCTCCTGATCTCTTTCTCTATATAGGCCTGCAAAAGAAACAGAGAGATAAAAGTTTTCTCTTGGGGAAAAAAAAAAAAAAAAAAAAAACTCTCTGGTTTTGTCTCATTTTTTCCCCAAAGATCAAGAGAAGGATCCACAATCCTTCATCTCATCACTTAGAGAATAGAACAGGTTCGTGGTGGTGGTGTTCGTGATCAAGAAGCCAAAAGAAGATTCGTAGATTCAAAGTCAACAAAGCATGTAAGGCTTCTAATTCTAAAAAAGCATGTTTAACCTTTCAATACAGTAGGTTTTTTATATTTTTTTTTTCCATTGTATGGGTATTTCAAAATCCCAATTAATTTTGAGTTTGGTTCCATATTGATTTTGCTGCCTTAGGGATTTCAACCCTTACAATTGGTATCAGAGCTATCTTGTAAACTAATTTGGGATTTTAAAATTTGCATTGGTTTCGGTGGGTTTCTGAATTATTGAATGTAGGTTTGCGATTGAATGTTTATAGTAAAAATGGCTATAGATTTACAATTTTTTGATTTGATCAAATGTAAGGGCCCTTGCATTTTTTGTCGCACTCTACATTTTAAACCTATGTGCTTAAGAACTTATAAGGAAAAGAAGTAAGACAAGAGAGGTGGAATTAAATCACAAACTTGTGGAGTTGGCTGAGAAATGTTGCCAAAATATAATAAGTATGTGTTGAACCTAAAGGAAAAGAGAGGTTTGTGCTTAAGTATTGGGTAAGTATAAATCGTAGATAAGTTTGGATTAGAAGGATTGGATTTGAAGGTTGCGTTGAGTGATTTTTGGATCTTTGAATTAAAGTAATTCTTGGAGTTAAGAAGTCTTCATGTAGAATAACCAGACTAGGAGAACGCAACTAAGTTTTTTTAAGCTTAGAAGTATGATCTAAGGAAAATAAAGGAAATCTCACCAAGTGATGGAAGGAGTTAAAAGCATAGCCGGGAGTTAGTTGAGTTGGACGCATATTTGGTAAGGGACCATGTTGGACGCATAGTTAAGACTAAGAAAATGCATGATGAGGGTAACCATTGTGGAAAAGGAAATGAGTAAGTGTTGAAGTATCGTAAGGAAACCCGAGAGCTCGGGGGAAAGAGGTAAACGCATAGGAGGTAATTAAGGAAGGAAATGTAAGCTTGGCTTAAGTAGGACATATGTTGAGTAGTGGTGCGTTGGAAGGAAATCTAAGTCTCGGAAAGAAGGATAAAACGCATAAGGGAAATCAAGGAAAGATGCGATTGTAATTTAAGGTAAACGCATGACTTCCATTAAGTAAGATTTTGTTGAAGTCTTGGATAATTTAGAGGGTTGAGAAGTAAGCCTAAAGGAAGGAAGCTGGAGATGGACGTATGGTAGATTTATCGATTGAGAAAACGACTGAGCCTAAGGAAGAGGTTGGAAGCATAACCTTGGATTACAACTCAAGAACGCATAGAGGGACAATCAAGGGATCCTTCAGGATGAAAGGAAGGTCATAGACACATAATAAACTAGAGAAAAACGCATGAAGTACAAACGCATGAAGGAAGATATTGAGATGATTTTGGTTAACAAAATAACAAGCATAGTCACATGGTTATCACTTAAGAGAAGGGTTTGTAGCTAAGATATCGACATAAGAAAAGAAGTGACAAACGCATGGTAGTATGCGGTTAAGGCACAGACGCATGGAAATGTGCGAGGGAGAAACCTGGTCAAAGGTAGGAAGGCCGGAAGGAAGAAAGAGAATAAAGAAGCTAAACCTTAAAAAGAGAAGTTGATGGACGCATAGGGGCACTAAGTTGTATGTATAGTTCGTATCTCAGAACAAGTCAAACGCATAAGATAAGTTTATAAAGGTTAGTGGTTTCATTTAGACTTAACACTTTATAAGGAGTAGGTGTCCGGTTGCATGTCTGTTGTGTCATGTAGGGTGACAAGTGGCAAACAAGTGGCGAAAAGAAAAGAGAAGTTGGATTCATCCCAAAACTATAAATAGGACCTTGAGGGAAAAGCAGCGGAGGATGATCATAAAGTCTTGAGTTCTGAAGAGAAAGTAGAAAAAAGGCAAAAAAGGGTAATCCTTGCGTCCGTAGTGGAAATCTGCAGTCAAGAGATGAGGTGTAACAACCTAACTATCTTGCGTTCAACAAGTTGTTTAGCATTTAAGATATCAGCTTGTGTTCAAAGATAGACTCTACGTTCAAGGTGAACCTTGCATTCAAAGATAGACTCTACGTTCAGGGTAGATCTTGCATTCAAAGAGATCTGTGCTTCCAATGGGTGAGGCCAGAAGAGTTGGTTGGAAGGCTACACCTTGCGTTCAAGGTGTAGGGTTGCGTCCAACTGAGCTGACACAAGGGAAAATAACTTACCTTGCGTTTTAGACTTCAAAACTCCGCGTCCAAGAAGCTCGGGAAAGAGAATTAGAAGGAAGAAAAGGGAACTTCCCTTAAGCAAGTATTATGTGAGTAACACTAATGTTTTCAAAATATGAATATGTTCTCTGTGATTAATATCAATGGTTTTGGAAAATGATTAAACGTTCATGAGTTTCCAACGTGTATAGCATGCGTTTATATTTAAAAAGCATTTGAGCATGTTGGTTGTTTGGAATGAGTTTATTGAAAAGCATGCTGTTTGATATTATATGATTTTATGGAAGATTTGGAAATGAGTTTATTGAAAAGCATGTTGTTTGATATTATATGATTTTATGGAAGATTTGGAAATGAGTTTATTGAAAAGCATGCTGTATCATATTATATGATTTTATGGAAGAATTGGAAATGAGTTTATTGAAAAGCATGTTGTTTGATATAATATGATTTTATGGAAGATTTAGAAATGTTTAACTTATGAATTTATGATACAATGTTTCCAAAACATGTTGTGTATTTTATAAATTCTTGAAATGGCACCCAAAGCTCAAGGACTTGAAGAAGGCCAATGGGTAGCCGGAATATAGAAAAGGTACCCAACGCTGAGGGACTCGAAGAAGGCAAATGGGTAACCTGGATATGGAAATGGGACCCAATTCTCAAAGATTTGAAGAAGGCATATGGGCAGCCCGGATTATAATACTTATGTGCACATAGAGGAATATACGACGCTGATGTGTTGATATTACTCCACACAGCTAAGGATAATCGACGTTGACTAGCGTGGAGCACCACTCCGCCTCAACTAAGGAGAATGACTTGGAAAAAACAGAATTTCTGAGTATTTTTCTATGAAAGAAGCAGACATGATTTAACAATAGCATTTGAGCATGTTTTGCAAGAATATGATTTGAATTGACATTTTATATGCATTGTTAACAATGTTTATATTATGATCAGTTTTATTGTTAAAGTAAAATATTTCCAAAACTGTTACTCATTGAGCTATTTAGCTCATCTTTTCCTATGTTTTCCACTTTTCAAGTAGCATGATTGTCACACCCCATCCCGAACTACCCTCCCGTAGCCCGAGATGGAGCCTAAAGACAACAGTCATCGACTTTTCGGTCGACTCCCACTGTCGAACTTACTTTATTTCTCATTTAACCACACTTCCTAGGACGGTGATACCATTAATTCTTAACAAACCTCGACTTTGACTAGCAACGGAAACTGTCATACTACCTAAAAAATGGAAAACATAGGGAAGAATGAGCTAAATAGCCCAGTGAGTAACAGTTTTGGAAATATTCAACTTTAACTATAAAACTGATCATAATATTCAACAATGCGTATAAAACATTGTTTCCAATCATATTCAATAAATTAGTCTACAATGCATCAAATATTCTTTTGTTTTAAAATTTTCCTAAGTCAGGGCGGAACAGGACTCAACCCACCCAACGTCGAAAACAACCTTAGTTGAGGCAGAGCAAAACTCAACGCATCCAACGTCGAAAACAACCTTAGTTGGGGTGGAGCAAGACTCAACACACCCAAAGTCGAAAACAACCTTAGTTGAGGCGGAGCAAAACTCAACGCACCCAACGTCGAAAACAACCTTAGTTGGGGAGACTCAACACACCCAACGTCAAAAACAACCTTAGTTGAGGCGGAGCAAGACTCAACGCACCCAACGTCGAAAATAACCTTAGTTGAGGCTGAGCAAGACTTAAACGCACTCAACACATCGCAACCTCTATGGGTGGAGCAAGACTCAACACACCCAACGTCAAAAACAACCTTAGTGGAGGCAGAGCAAGACTCACACACCCAAAATCCAAACACAACCTTCGTTAAGGCGGAGCAAAACTCAACGCACCCAATGTCAAAAACAACCTTAATTGAGGCGGAGAAGACTCAACGCACTCAACGTCGCATAAAGGTTGCAACGTTGAGTGCGTTGAGTCTTGCTCCACCTCAATTAAGGTTGTTCTCGATGTTGGGTGTGTTGAGTCTTGTTCCACCCCAACTAAGGTTATTTTCGATGTTGGGTGCATTGAGTTTTGCTCCGTCTCAACTAAGGTTGTTTTCGACGTTGGGTGCGTTGAGTATTGCTCTGCCCTGACTAAGGAAAATTTTAAAACAAAAGAAGATTTAATGCGTTGTAGATTGTTTTATTAAATATGATTGGAATCGATGTTTTATATGCATTGTTGAATATTATTATCAATTTTATAGTTAAAGTTAAAAATATTTCTAAAATTATTACTCATTAGGGTATGTAACTCATCCTTTCCTATGTTTTCCATTTTTCAAGTAGCATGATAGTTTCCGTTGCCGGTCAAAGTCGAGGTTTGTTACGAATTAATGGTATCACCGTCCTAGGAAGTATGGTTAAATGAAAAATAAAGTAAGTTCGACAGTGGGAGTGGACTGGAAAGTCGATGACTGTTGTCTTCACGCTCCGTCTCGGGCTACAGGAGGGTAGTTTGGGATGGGGTGTGACAAGTTGGTATCAGAGCATGGTTTACGAAAAACTTGGGGAAAGTCAGCTGAAGTTTAGCAATAAGTTGAAAGAAAAATCGAGAGTTACTAATTGGAAAAGAAGTAAGATAAGTAAAGGTTAAAGTACTAGGACGTATAGACGACAAACCTCAACGGCAACATGTAAGCAGAACTTGGAATGCTACCTGCAGTTCCTAAGAGAAAGATGGAATTTGGCAAGCTCAAAGTATGAGAGTTGCAATATAGTAAGATTGCAGGAAATCGTTATGAGCAATCAGACAAGATGAGCAAGTATATGCTAGAACTTTGTAAGCTATCATAAGGCTTAGGGGAGTCTAAAAGGAAATTCAGCAGGTATGAGCTTAAATTATTTGTTTATTGAATAATTCGGTGATTAATTAATGATGTTAAGATGGTATGAGAAAGATCTCGGAAAGAGAGTAGGGATTAGGAGAATTTAAAGCCTGTGGAGTTGGGAAAATCTTAAGACAAAAAATTTAAGCTTAGGGAGCTTGCTAAAATTTTAGCCAGATTAAGGAATTCTATGGATTGAGATGAAGGGAAGGAGGAAGGTGTTTATGTCAGCTCGAGCTTTGGATTAAGAATAAGCCATAGGTAAGTTTGGAAGAAACCATGTTAGGCGATTTTGAATCTTAGATGACAGGATGATTGAATTCAGGAAATCTTTTAAGTATTACAACTATGCTTGGAAGCACCATTATGCAATAAAAAAAATAAATAGAAAAAAAAAAAGCTAGTTGGACGTATAGCATTAGGAAAAGATAGGATATTTAGCTGAGTTAAGGAAGGAGGAATTGAAGGCATAGTTGGGAATTAGTTACGAGTTAGATATATCTTTGAAAGGAACATCATCATGTTGGACACATGGATGGTGGGGTATGAACGCATTGTATCTTAGTTTGAAAGAAAATTGGTTTAGTATTGAAGTGTTGGAAAAAGGAAAACGATAATTCGAGTGAAGAGACGATCGCATGGCCCACATTTAGCTCTGGAAGTTAACAAGCTATGAGAATAGTTTCGGATGATGACAAGCTAAATGGGTGATGTATCATGTGTTGGTGAAGTAAGGTTGGTTGAGAGTTTTTGGGCAAGGACCACCATATGTTGAAGAAGTACTTTGCGTTGGAAAGGTTAACATGCGTTGAAAAAAATTGATGTAAGCCTCATACTTAGCCTTGGGAGATGGCAAGTTAATGAAAGTAATGCGTTATGTGTTGTGAAGAGAAGTAGTGGATGAGAGTGAAGGAGCAAGAATTATCAAGTGTTAGCCACGGCTATGCATTAGTAAGCCTAGCATTGGAAGCTGCTGTAAAGAGAAGAAAGCAGACGCTATGTGTTTGTAAGGTGGAAGAGTTGTTACATTTTGATAGGGCTGCTAGGCGATGAAAGGTGTCACCATTCGTTGGAAATGAAGTAGGAGCTTGGCCGGGAGAAGTTGTACTTGACCTACCATGTGTTGGTAAGGTTACTTTGCGTTGGAGAGTAGCTGTATGCGATGGGCTGTAACTATGCCTTGAAGGTTTGCAATGTGTTGGTCAGGTCCATTATGCTAACCAAGAAGTCTTTGGGTATGCTATAGCATGTGCAGGAAAAGCCGTTAAGTGTTGAAGAATTGCTATGATTGGAAAAGTTGTTATGCGTTGGTAAGGCTACGCGTTGGGGAGCTGAAGCTCATAATAGTTAAGGATTGAGATGCAACTTTAACTTAGAGTGGGTGTTGTTATTTTGTATGTGTAAATTGTCCTAACGCAAAATGTTAAATGATGTGTTTATGCGTTCAACATGTCATGTTTTGAGCATGCTATGCATCTTACTACTATGCGTTGGTGGTCTTGACAAGTTTTCTTATCCTTTACCCAAGTATAAGCAAAAGACTAGGTATTCTCGGTGAGTCCGAGGTCGAACACAGGGATTATATTGATTAAGTTTTCAATTGAATTTCATGCGTTACAGTGGTAACCAATAAATAGTTCAGAGAGTTGATTTTAATCTACAGAAAGCGATTGTTTGTACACTAGACTAAAAATTGTGGAATATGGAAAGCATACGACACAGCAAGTTCAGCTAAAGATGTATGTGAATTGATAAAGAAAGGTTCGGGTTGATTAACATCTAACATCGGAAACGCACAGTAGTATTCTATTTGTACTTGCAACTCTTCTCCCGGTTGTCAGCCGCTATGCGTTATATGTCTATAACGCATGAGAGTGTGTTAAGAACCAAGGTTATCCCTATAGATAGGCAATACTACTTGGCCCTTGTCAATTGAGTTCCACAATCACTTACCCTCTCGAGCAGTTTGATTATTACTACTTATATCGATTTGTCAGATAGACATAAGCATCGGATTAAGCTCGCAGTTGACAAGATAAAATAGTTACACTGTGGTTCCTAGTTAGATGCTAACGCAACCCTAGACCCTTGAGTGATTAGTTACTCATGGTTTGAAAGTAAAAAGCAGAAAGTTTAGAGAAATGAGTAGACATGGAAGATAATTATATTGATGAAGCGAAATACAACTTTAGATGAGCTCAATGTCTTGACACAAATCTAAAATCAAGATAGAATAATAAGAAAGAAAGCAAGGAAAGGCGTCAATGTCTTGAGTCGCCCAGATGGAAGTGTGAGGCTATGCTGTGAAGTGGTCCGGTGGAGGGAAGACTCTTCTCTCTCGAGCTATTCGTCTCCGGTTGAAGTCTGGAGAAGACTCTACTGTCACTTATGGAGTTCTTCCGAGAATCAACAACCCTTTCTCATCTCGCGGAGCTGCCTTTTTATAGATGATGCGTTCGCAATTAATGGCAAATCTGCTTGATTTGCCGCGAGATTGATATTATGCGTCCATCTCGCCTGATTGCGTGATTCTCGGGTCAATTAAGATCCACCACTTTGGCCGCAAATCATGTTCGTCAATCATCCGTCAATCTCTGAAGAGTCTGCTTTGATTCCCAGCGCCTTGCATTAATGGCCGTCTATGCGTCCATGAATAGTTTGGCCGATGTCAACGTGGCATAGGTTGCTAACGCTTAGTATTGCATTGAGTAGTTGTTAACGCATCTTCAGGTTGTTTGCATTCCGTTCAGATCATGCGTCCATGAAGAACAGATTGCTAACGCGTCGTCCTGTGTTAAGACGTCATCAATGCATCGTTTGCATTCCTGCGTTAAAACATGCATTTTAGGCTCAAAAAGTGGTAAAATCATTTATCTTCATAGAAATACAAGAGTATAACGCAAAGGAAGATTTATTAATAAAAATCACATCAACTACCGCATGCTTCTTTATTTAATCTCTATTTATCTAAGAGAAAGGCTATTATAACTTGTATTTCTACAAGTTATCAGTGGGCATATGAGCTAGCCAAAAGAGACTAAGGTTGAGTGTTGGATGTGCTGTAGGGCAGGAAAACAAATCTAAAAGAAGGAAACAAGAGATGGATATATATTTGATTAATTAGTAAGAAAATGGTTGAGTATGGGAGAAGTAAAAAGGAAGACTTGGAAGCAAAGCCTTGTGTTATACCTCATGGACGCATAGAAGGGTAACCACAAAGTCCATAAGAATTAATTGGAGGCCATGAACAGTGGATAAAAAGGGACGAACGCATACGTAAAGGAAAAGAAAACATACATTGGACCATTCGAAATCTTGGGAAGAGTTAGTTTGACAGCGTAGAGGTTAGTTTTACCAATGGAAATGTCTAAGGATCATAATATGTTTTATGTTTCAGTTTTAAGGAATGTTCCCCTGATCTTACTCATGTACTTGAGGTGCAACCGATTGAGCTAAGAGAAGATTTAAATTGTGAGGAGGAATCGATTCAAGTGTTAGATGAGAAGGAGTAAGTACTAACAACTAAGTTGATTCTGTTGGTCAAAGTTTTGTGGAAAAATCATGGTGTAAAAGAAACTACTTGGGAAGCTAAGCCCAAGGAGCAAATGATAAGGAATTATCCACAATTGTTTTCGAGGGACTAACAACATATAGAATTTTTAGGACGAAATTCTTATAAGGAAGTGGTAAGTTGTAAAGCTCTACTCTTAACTTGGAAAATGGCAAGCAAGTAGTCGAAAATTGAAAGTGATGGCCGAGAGTCTTTGAGCTTGAAGTGTCCATGCGTTGGTTGGATTGCAGCAAGAAGTCCATGAGAGAGCATGGGTAATGGCTGAGATAGGGAAGAATTTGCGTAGCCAAGTCTAAGCATAAAGGTTGAAGTGTTGGCTTGTTGAGGCATGCGTCCAAAAAGTTGAGTGAAGAGTAAATGTTCCAGGCTACGCGTTGATGAGGTTGTTGGACCAGCAGCCATGCGTTGGTTGAGATTGGTAGGAGGTTGCGATGGTCGAATTAGCGAAGTTTACGGTCAAGGGTGTCATAGTTTAGACGCATGGTGTGATGCCTCCAAGCTAGCAAATAAACTATGCACTCAGGTTAGTAACTAAGTACGCGTTGGTAGAACATGCGTTCAAGAAAGCCTATGGGACAGACGCATGATGTTAGACCATAATCAGTTGAAACTTATAAAAATTCTACTAAAAAGGAAGTAGTACCTATGAATTGTTTCCTTTGTTCATGTATTGGATCCCATCAAAGGAAAATAACGTATTCAAACAGGAATCCAAGTAATGTTAAGAAAGTATCAAAGATAGACAGAATTACATGTAGAACTGAATTGACTCTAGCTATGGATGCCGCAAAATTAATTTATTTTCGTGTACAATTCATTATGTCAGGTAAGGAAAGCAAGGGGAAATGAAACGGTCATGGATTAGGTGCCCCGAATGTAGAGAAAGCTATATGGGAGAATGCTTAAAAGGAACAGATAGGTGTTTTACATGCGGGATGAAAGGACACCAACAAAACCGATGCAATGCGTTCACAGATTTTTACAATCGACCTAAGTAGTTGGAAAAAGAAAATCCTTATAAGAACTGTGGACGGAGACATGGAGGAGATCAAGAAGGAAGAGAGGATGTTTGTTACAGGTGTGAGCAGCCTGGACACTATTGCAAGGATTGTCCACAAAACAGGGGAGGCCCAAGTAATTAAGCAGGAGGAAAGAAAAAGAAAAGAATGGGAAGAGTGTTTGTAGTCATTGTATTTGAGTGTGCTGTTTAAGTAAGATTGTACGGGCAATGTATATAAATAAAGAAGTATTTTCCATTTTCATAACCTTATTATACTATCTAAATTTCGAGGACGAATTTTTTTTTTAGGGGATTGGAATTGTAACACCCTACTTCTCGAACCTATGTAACACCCTACTTCTTGAACCTATGCGTTTAAGAGCTTATAAAGAAAAGAAGTAAGCCAAGAAAGGTTTGTGCTTAAGTATCGAATTAAAAATAAGCTGTATATAAGTTTGGGTTAGAACAATTAGATTGGAAGGTTGCGTTGAGTGATTTCCTGATCTTGGAATTGAAGTAATTCTTAAAGTTAAGAAATATTCCAAGTAGAATAACCAGATTAGAAGAACGCAACTATGTTTCTAAGCTTGGAGGTATGATCTAAGGAAAGAAAGGAAATCTCATTAAGTGATGGAAATAGTTAAAAAGCATAGCCTGGAGTTAGATTGAGTTGGACGCATATTTAGTAAGAGACCATGTTGGATACATGCTCAAGACTAAGGAAACTCATGATAAAGGTAACCATTGTGGAAAAGAAAATGGGTAAGTGTTAAAGTATTGTAAGGAAACACAAGAGCCCGAGGGAAGGAAATGAAATCAAAGGAGGTAATTAAGGAAGGAAACATAAGCTTGGCTTAAGTAGGACGTATGAGTAAGAGGACTAAAGTTGAGTAGTGGTGAGGTGGAAGGAAATCTAAGTCTCGAAAAGAAGGATAAAACGCATAAGGTGGAATTGGGGAAAGATGCTATTATAATGTAAGGTAAATGCATGACTTCAATCAAGGAAGATTTGTTGAGTCTTGGATAATTTATAAGGTTGAGAAGTAAACCTAAAGGAAGGAAGCTGGAGATGGACGTATGCTAGGATTATCGTTGAGAAGATGGCTAAGCATAAGGAAGAGGTTGGAAGCATAACCTTGGATTACAACTCAGGAACATATAGAGGGACAATCAAGGGATCCTTAAGGATGGAAGGAAGGTCATGGACACATAACAAAGTAGAGATAAACGCATGAAATACAAACGCATGAAGAAAGATCTTGAGATGATTTTGGTTAACAAAATAAAAAGCATAGTCGGATGTATATCACACAAGAGAAGGGCTTGTAGTTAAGATATGGATACAGGGAAATAAGTGATGGACTCATGATAGTATGTGGTTAAGGCACAGACGCATGGTAGTATGCGAGGGAGAAACCTAGTCAAAAGTAGGAAGACCAGGAGGAAGAAAGAAAATAAAGAAGCTAAACCTTAAAAAAGAGAAGTAGATAGACGCATAGGGGCACTATAGTGTAAGCATGATTCGTATCTCGGAACAAGTCAAACGCATAAGGGAAGTTTATAAACGTTATGTGGTTTCATTTAAACTTAACACTTTATAAGGAGTAGGTGTCGGGTTGCATATCGAATGTGTCATGAGCGTGACAGGTGGCAAACAAGTGGCAAAAAGAGAGGAGAAGTTGGATGACAAAAACCTTCATCCCAAAACTATAAATAGGATCTTGAGGGAAAAGGAGCGGGGGATGATCATTAAGTCTAAGTTCTAGAGAGAAAGGAGAGAGTACACAGAAAAGAGGAATCTTTGCGTCCGTAGTAGAAGTCTGCGGCTAAGAGATAAGGTGTTCTTAACAACCTAGCTACCTTGCGTTCAACAAGTTGTTTTGCGTTTAAGATATCAACTTTCAGTTGAAGATAAACTCTGCATTCAAGGTGAACGTTGCATTCAAGATCAACTCTTCGTTTAAGATAAAACCTTGCATCCAAGGGGTGAAGCCAGAAGAGTTTATTGGAAAGTTGTACCTTGTGTTTAAAGGATCAGCTTTGCGTTCAAGGTGCATGGTTGCATCCAACGGAGCTGTTAGAAGAGAAAAATAGTTACCTTGCGTTTCAAACTTTCAAACCCTGCGTCCAAGAAGCTCGGGAAGAGAATTAGAAGGAAGGGAAAGGGAATTTCCCTTAAGCGATGATTAAGCTCTGTGAGTAACACTAACGTTTTCAAAATATGAATGCGTTCTCTGCGATTAATGTCAATGATTTTGGAATTTGATTATGCGTTCATGGGTTTTCAACGTGTATATCATGTGTTTATATTTGATTATGCATTCATGGGTTTTCAACGTATATATCATGTTTTTATATTTAAAAAGCATTAAAGCATGCTGGTTATTTGGAAATGAGTTTATTGAAAAGCTTGCTATTAATATTATATGATTTTATGGATTATTGAAAAGCTTGCTATTGATATTATATGATTTTATGGAAGATTGGAAATGAGTTATTGAAAAGCATACTGTTTGACATTATATGATTTTATAGCATAAAGGCATGTTTTATCTGTTTTTCCAAGAGTTGTTGAAAAATATGCTTAAAAGATGCTATTTATTGAAAAATGCTATATTTTTCATGAAAGGTGTTTAAAATGAACTGTTTATGAGAAATATACCTATTTCTAAAAATGTTTTCTAAAGGACCCAATGCTGAGGGATATTTGAGAAGGCATGTGGGCAGCCCTGTGACTGGGGACCCAGTACTGATGGACTCGGAGAAGGTACTTGTGTAAGCACCTAATCTGTAAGCACGTTCAAAAGCTTAACGCGAATTAATGTTAATGTTATAATTTCATTTTGTAAATTAAATAAAAATGAAAAAAAAAAGAAAGAAAAAAAGAAGAAGAAAGGAAAGGAAAACAAAGGGGAAAGAAGACAAAAAGGAAACTAGGAAAAAAAAGGGGGGGGGGGGGGGGGGA
>QLSR01000124.1:299542-312962 GCA_031780015.1 Citrullus colocynthis | reverse complement strand
GGGGGGGGGGGGGGGGGGGGGGGGAAGAAATGAGAAAGAAAGTGGAGGGAAGTCGGTTATTATTTTTATTGAAGGGATGAAATTTGCCGACTCATTTCTCTCCATTTTCAAACTCATTTCTATGTTATCTTTCAGCTGCACATCGTGGAGAGGTTGAAGAAGAGTTCTAGGGTAAATTCGTGCAAGGTTTTGGACAGTTTCATGGTAAAACTAAAGCTAAAACAGAAGCTTCATCTGTTGTCGCACAGTTTAAACCAAGTTTGGTGTTTGGTAAATATCGAGCTGAAGAGGTCGAATTGTGGGTTGAAATTTTAAAATTAGTAAGTTAACTTAATTCTGAACAACTTTTATGAAGGATGCCTGAGTTGAAGTGGAATAGAAACATGTAAACGTTTAGGTGGAAGTTATTGATATGGAATTTCTGTGCAATCTAGAGTAGCACTAAGAAATCTTGCAATAACTGACGAACAAGGATGAGTTAAGCCACAAAAATTTGAGGTTAGCTAGAAAACATATTTCTCAACAAGTTTGTAGAAGGAAAAAAGTTCTAAATCTAGATGGAAATATGACTTTTAACTAACAGAAGTGAGAACGAAAATGAAAAGAGGAAACTCTGCTGTCGGGTGTCGCTAGGAAGCTGGTGTCGCTGAGAATTGGAGAGTGAGTAGCGAGACAAATCTCGCTGGTGGTGTAGAGGAGTTTTTTGTCTCACAAATCTCGCCGACTCTCGCTAGGTCTCGCTCCTCAGGTAATCTCACTAGTCTCGCTTATTCTAGTGTCGCTAGTGTCGTGTACCTGTTGTGTAATTTCACTACTAATCTCGCTAGTAAGGTGAAATCTCGCTAGTGACATAGAATCTCGCTTATTATGTTTACTTGGGAAAAAAGGGAGTCTCAATGATGAATGATGATTAGAGTTTAAGTATGCATATTTAACGATCATGAAAAGGAAGTTTAAGGAAAGGGTAACGTGAGGAATGTGTATTTACAGGCCAAGAAGAGCTCGGAAAGGTATATAATCCGCTCAGGGCCTAAGGACAAGTTGTGAGTGACACTTTTCTTTCTTTGAAAATGAAATTTATTGAAAATGTTTAGTTTGGTTTTCTTATGAGATATGGCTTTGAGATGAACTGTTTTCTTGAAAAGCATGATGTTTGATGATATTGTTCACAAGGCATGTTTTATCCGTTTTCTATAAGATGTTGAAAGGCATGTTGTGAGATGTTGTTTATCGTGAAATATCTGATTTTTTATGAAAGACTTTCATGTGAACTATTTACGTAAAATACTGGTTTCTAAAATGTTTTAGAGGAGGCTCAATGCTGAAGGACGTGAGAAGGCATATGAGTTTCCCCGAGACCCAGTACTGAAGGACATGTAGAAGGTGCTTGGGCAACCTGCG
The DNA here is from genome assembly GCA_031780015.1 of Citrullus colocynthis. Taxonomy (NCBI): domain Eukaryota; kingdom Viridiplantae; phylum Streptophyta; class Magnoliopsida; order Cucurbitales; family Cucurbitaceae; genus Citrullus; species Citrullus colocynthis. The sequence continues at coordinate 311,561 of QLSR01000124.1, read as the reverse complement.
ATATTCCTATGTGCACATAGAGGTTGAGTTTTGCTTCGCATCGAGCCATTATTTCGATGATGCTGGTGTGTTGAGTTTTGCTCGACACCGAGCTATGGTTTTCGACGTTGGGTGCGTTGAGTCTTGCTCTGCCTCAACTAAGTGAAAATTTTTAAGGACGAACTAATTTCATGTACGACCATTCTAGCATGAACGTATGTGATTTGATTACGTTGTTGGAAATTATGATTTTACAAAAATGATGATTTGAACCATGTTTTACGTATATTGTGTTATAATGACTGTAACATGCCTGTTTTCGAACAAAGATGGTTTTACAAAATTAGTCACTCGCGGGGCTTTTAGCTCACGCTTTCCATGTTTTCGTTTCCTCCCAAGTAGCGAGGACGTTCCCGGTGCTTAGCCTACACAACTCGCCTTGCCTAAGCTTCGAGATATCAGGAAATAGACACATATGAGTTGTTGTACATGTATATAACCTTGTATTAGTGGCATGTAGACCTAGTTGCATATTAGTTGGGATGTGAGACGGGTTATTGTATAAAGGGGTGATGTTTGCTGTCTTCACATTTCCTCTCGGGTTGGATTGGGTAACCTGGGAGGGGGTGTGACAACTTGAGCATCCCGAGATATTCCTATGTGCACATAGAGGTTGCAACCTTGAGTGCGTTGACTCTTACGCCGCCCCAACTAAGATTGTTTTCGACGTTGAGTGCGTTGAGTTTTGCTCCGCCTCAACTAAGGTTGTTTTCGACATTGGGTGTGTTGAGTCTCGCTCCACCCCAACTAAGGTTGTTTTCGACGATGGGTGCATTGAGTTTTGCTCCGCCTCAACTAAGGTTGTTTTCGACATTGGGTGTGTTGAGTCCTACTCCGCCCTGACTAAGGAAAATTTTAAAACAAAAGAAGATTTGATGCGTTGTAGACTATTTTATTGAATATGATTGGAATCGATGTTTGATACGCATTGTTGAATATTATGATCAGTTTTATAGTTAAAATTAAATATTTCCAAAACTGTTAGTCGCTGGGCTATTTAGCTCATCCTTTCCTATGTTTTCCATTTTTCAAGTAGCATGACAGTTTCCGTTGCCGGTCAAAGTCGAGGTTTGTTAAGAATTAATTGTATCACTGTCCTAGGAAGTATGGTTAAATGAGAAATAAAGTAAGTTCGACAGTGGGAGTCGATCGGGAAGTCGATAACAGCTGTCTTCACACTCTGTCTCAAGCTACGGGAGGGTAGTTTGGGATGGGGTGTGACAATGACAGTTCCCGTTGCCGGTTGAAGTCGAGGTTTGTCAAGAAGTAATGGTATCACCATCCTAGGAAGTGTGGTTAAATGGGAAATGAAGAAAGTTCGACAGTGGGAGTCGATTGGAAAGTCGATGACTGTTGTCCTCACGCTCCATCTTGGGCTACGGGAGGGTAGTTCGGAATGGGGTGTGACATTTTTGGGCATTTTTATTGTAAATTTCTGCTTTGTAAGTCCAAATTTGAATTGAGGATGTTCCAAGAAAAAAAAAACGATACCAAGTTTGCTTAAAACGAATGAACGGAGGCCAATAATTCGTGAAAAGGTGTCTGCACGAATGAGGGGAAAAAAACGGACGACAACCCACTAAAGAAGAAGGGCTGACGTCAGTGTGACGTCAGCATGCGCTTGCAAGGGCAGCTCGGCTCGAGTCGGCTTGCGACTTGGTTCAACTCTGGTTCAGGCATTTTGGCTTCGGTTCAGCTGCTATTTGGTCCGATTCAACTGGTTCTGAATCGGTTCTTGGCAATTTTTCCTTGGTTTGTGATTTTGGGGCCCAGTAGAAGTGATTCGAGGGTTTTTGGTCCAATTTTGGAGAGGCAAAAGCAGTTTTAGGATACTTTTAGCATAAGTTAATGTAATTTATTGCTTTATTTTATCCTAGGAGCCAATTTACTAATTCAATTGCTATTCAAGAGCTTTATGGATGCCATTAAGTTATAACCCACCATAGGTTAAGCATGTTCATGCATTTTAGTATATTGTAAATGTTATAATATATGGTTTTAGGGCATGATAAATAATTTCATGAGTTATTTAATGTATGTTGATATATTAATTATATGAAATTGGAAAAGCATGATACATGACCTTAATTAAATAAATATAAATAGTTATATTTATTAATGTTTTGTTAATGTTTGATTGATTTTCATGATTTATGTAATATGAGTGTTATATTTTAATTGAAAATCAATTTGCATTGCGCATGACACATCCATAGATTAATATAATTATTATATTATGTCATGAAATACACGTAATATGGTTGGTTAATTAATTAGAATTTGATTGTTAATTAATTAAACCATAGAAAGCATGTTATGGGGTTAATCATTCAAATTTGTAATAGTTATCAAATTTATGATTAGTAACCGTCAACCTATAATTAGAATTGCACACAAACATAAGATCTTAGGAAATTGATTTTAAATTGTTAAAAATTAATTTAGACCTAAGATCACATTAATTCTAATAAGCTTAGAATTTTGTCTTACTTTGTTTTTAAATAGTTTTAAAATATGACTAAGTAGGACAAATAGAACTTTAGGTTATAAGGGAACTCTACCACTTGAATTCTGTCAAGATTGGAGGTATTTTTTGACAGTTTATGGAACACCTCCTAACTGGGAACTGAATTGGAGCCAGAGTTAAATTAATGTAAGGCCTATTAGCATGCATTGTCGCTAGGTTAATTAAATGATTTAATTCACCTAGAACCTTAGTGTAAAGACCTTTTATAAGATTATAATAGGCATAGACTTAGATTGACTAACTTAGCTGGATTTATCTAAGTTAAACAACCGTGAGATACGATAGGACATTTTAGGGGGAGGAACATTACAAAATGAGATGTTTTATATCAAGTTTTACTCCTACATCCCTGATTATTCGTATTGTGAAATCCATATTAGGCTTCATGTCGCCCTAGGCACAATCTCCCTTCGGAAAGTGTTTGTATGAGTCAATAACAAGGTGAATGGGAAAATATCTATAGTAAGTGGGAGCGGGACGTGAGTCAATGTATCCCTCGGTCTCCAACCCTAAGTCATACAGTGAGATTCTTATGATCCACCTACATGTCGTCCTAAAGCGACCATATCACACCCCCTCCCAGGTATCCTCCTAACCCAGGAAGAAGTGTGATGACATCGGACATCAACCCTCCTACGACATCCACTGTCAACCATAAAGTCTACCTTTATCTAATAAACAGTTATAAACCATAAACTACTCCACACATATACAAGAGTTAACTTGCCATACGCACATCATTTTCATTCAGTCATACAATAGCATAAATACACAACAACTTTCTTAACCCTCTCCATATGTACAACACATGATCCAGTTTAATTATTTACAATTTTCAGAATACTAAACACCGTTGGTGGACCGAGACGAGATCTTGCGTAGGCTAAGCATCCCGAACTCGCTCGCTACCTGAAAAAACAGAAAAACAAGGAAAACGTGAGCTTAAACGCCCAGTGAGTGACTAATTAAAGTTTTTCTCAACAGTGTATGAAAATATAAAATCCAGCCATATCTATCACTAGCATATGTCAGATCATAGTTTAACCACATTTGATTATCTATGGAACATTACTCACAAACCATTTCCTCTAATCACCGCACCCAATGTCAATATTCCTTAGCTAAGTGGAGTACTCCCAATACCTCAGCATCAATCAACCACCATCTGCTCACGGGCTACACAAGTATCTTCTCCTAAACCCTCCATACTGGATCCCCAGGATACTCAAGTGCCTTCTTTACATCCTTTCTTCAAATACAAGATCACCCACATGCCTTCACATCATCCCTCAGCATTTGGTTACTTACAACAATGGATTTCCCACATCGCAATATTAATCATATGCTCACATACATCTATCCGTTTTATCCTTATTATTCACATACTTTTGCTCAGTCTGTATATATAGATATATGTCGAAACAACTCATTATACCACATATGGAGCACACATGAGGTTCATAGAATTCGATCATGTAAGCATTTATCAACAAATATTAACAAGAAACTATGTTAGAACTAAACACTTTTAGATAGAAAGTCACTCACGACTTGTCCTAGGCCTTGAGTGGGTTGTACACCTTTCCTAGCTCTTCTTGGCCTGTAAATCCACATTTCTTGTGTTAGACTTCCCTAGAATTCCTTTCCATAATCACTAAGTTGACATAATTAAACTCCAAACATTACTTCATCACTGAGACTCACTTTTCCCAAAACAATTCATAATGAGTGAGATTATAGGTAACCAGCGAGACTACTAGCAAGACTGGATTACACATATACAACACTAGCAAGATCATAGTGAATGAGACTAGCGAGATTCACCTTGAGTAGTGATATCTAGCGACATTCAGCAAGATTTGTGAGATGCATAACTCTCTGCGCTACTAGCGACACTCGTCTCGCGACTCACTCTCCAACTTCTCAGCGACACTGTAGTTCCAGCGACACCCGACAGCCACAGTTTATTCCTTTCCATTTGTTCTCACTTCTATCTGATAAAAATCATATTTCCAGCCAAATTCAGAACTTTTTCTCTTCTGCAAACTTGTAAAGAAATAGGTTCTCTAACTTACCTCAAAATTTCAGAGTATAATTCCCCTCTGTTTGGGAGATACCCTTAAATAACACCGAGCTGCTCCCAATCGCCTAGCAAATCAGTAATAGTTATTTCCACCATAAATTTTACATATTTCTCTTCAAATTCAATTCAAACATCCTTCATAGAAGTTGTTAAGAATTGAGTTAGCTTACAGGGAATGCAGTCAGGGTTACTTTGTCAAAAACTCAGAAATAGTGCAGCTAGAATAGAGGTAATTGGTAAAGGGACATGATTGGCACGTTTCCAGTTGAGACCTAGGCTAGTAGATGAGGTTATAAAGAAACAATCAGAAGATCTTGTGATTAGGCAACTAGCTGAAGAAATAAAAGCTCAGTGGAGAGTAAACTATGACCTTGGATCTGTTGGAGTGTTATTGAATCAAGATAGAATTTATGTGCCAAGGAATGAGGAAGTTAAACAGTTGATTTTGGAATAGGCACATAGTTCGGCTTATGCAATGCATCATAGTAGTACCAAGATGTACATTTATCTTGAATGGAATTTGCTTACAATAACAATTACCAGACAAGTATAAGAATGGCTCCCTAAGAAGTATATGGTAGACTGTGCAGAAACCCGGTGTGTTGGGGAGAAGTTGGTGAAAAGAAGCTTGTCGGACTAGAGATTGTTTGGGTTACGAAAGAAAAGGTAGAATTGATTAAAGCTAATCTTAAGATGGCCAGAGATCGACAGAAAAGCTACACTGATAACAGAAAAAGAGATCTCGAGTTTGAGGTTGGTGACAAGTATTCTTAAAGTTGTCGTCATGGAAAGAAGTTCTAAAGTTTGGTACGAAAGGGAAGAGAGGATATTTGTTATATGTGTGAACGGTCTGGACATCATTGCAAGGATTGTCCACCGAACAACGGAGGTCCATATGACTAAGTAGGAAAAAAAAAAAAAAAGAGAGAAGAAGGTGGCCGTAAATATTTGTATGTTGTTCTACAGACAATGTTTATAAATAAAGAAGTATTTTCCACTTTCAAAACATTGATATTAAGTTATACTATCTAAATTTCGAGGACGAAATTTTTCTAAGGTAAGTGGAATTGTAACACCCTATTTGGAGAAAGGAAATTTGAATTTGTGGAGTTAGCCAGATTTTGGCCAAAAAGACATTGGTATGCATTGAATTTAAAAGATTTATACTTGAGTTTTGGATTAAGTAATTCTGAAATTATTCTAAAGTAAAACAACTGCTAAGCTTGGAAGCATGATCTGAGGAAAGGAAATCTCACTAGAGGGCTAGAGAGAGTGGAGTTGGACACGCACTTGATAAGGAAGAGACCATGTTGGACACATGGTCAAGCTAAGGAAACGCATAATAACCCTCGTGGGGAAGAAAATGGTTGAGTGATGAAGTATTGAAAGGAAAACCGAGAACTCGAAGGGAGAGGTGAACGTATAGGCCCACACTTAGCTTTGGAAGTTATCAAGATATAAAGATTAGTTTTGGAAGATGACAAGCTAAAGAAGGTAAGTAAAGAGGGGCCGAGAGTCTTAAAGCATGAGTAGCATGCGTTGAAGATTTACTATGTGTTGGAGGAGCCTGTCCAAATCCTTGGTCGGAAAGAGCAAGTGTTAAGATAAAAAACTATACCACTTGTTAAAGTTTTAAGAAGAAATCACCAAGTGGAAGAGGCAACATGGGAAAGTGAAGACCAAGTGAAGATCAAATATCCTCATCTTTTCTCGGAATGATCTTACTTGAATTTCGAGGACGAAATTCTCAAAAAGGGGGTAATGAATTGTAAGCCCTAACTTGTAAGACATGCTTAGCCTTGGGAGAAGGCAACCTAGGAAGAAGTCATGTGTTATGCGTTGTAAGGAGGAATGGTAGCCGAGAGTGAAGGACCAAAAACTGTTAAGTGTTGGCCACGGCTATGCATTGGTAAGGTTGAATAATTGTTATATTTTGATAGGGCTACAATGCATTAAAGGTGGTTACCATGCGTTGGTAAGGCTACTTTGTGTTGGAGAGCTGCTGTATGTGATGGATTGTCGCTATGCGTTGAAGATTGTTGTCATGCGTTGGAAGCAGTTGTGGATTGCTACTGTAGACGTGAAGGTAGCATGCGTTGAGCGGAAGCCATGCGTTGGTGAGGTTGTGTGAAGAAGCATGCGTTGGACAATTCTAGCCTAGCCAGTGACGGAAGAAGCATTGTTTAGCTATGCGTTCAAGGTTGTGATGCGTCTAAGCTTGTTAAGCACTTGAGCCAGCAACCGGGTATGCTAAAGGAGGTTGCGTTATTTGGATAAATGGAAATTAAATTGATTAAAGAAAGAAAAGAAAGTGGAAGTTAAGTTGGCAGCATATATATATGAGTGGGTTGAGTGGTTAATTATTTTTAGACACATTTCAGAGCTCGAGTCGGTTCCATTTTGCAGATGAGCAACGAGGGAAGGTAAAAGAAGGTGTTCATATCGAATTCAAGTAGAATTCTGTTGGTTTTGGTGGTGTAACTGATAAGCATTTGAAAAGTGCTTTCTATCCTCTCAAATTAATGGAGTTTATATTAGATTTCACTTATTTGCTAGTGGTTTTCAGGTTAAAATGAAGAAAATTAGAAGAAAAGACCCAAAAGATCAAAACCGAGCAAGAATGCGGCAAAAAAAAGATGAAAAACTCAAAATGGCAAAAATTGGGGCAGCCGCGGTGCTAAAACCCGAGAGCAAGATATTGTGCACACTACCCTAGTGCCGCGGCGCTCTTCAACAACGTCGCGGTGCCGTTCCAAATATTTCAATAGCGTCGCGGCGCTATGGACCAGCACCGCAGAGCCAGTTTTCCATAAATGAAAATAGGTTATTTTTGGTAAGTTTTTGGGTAGCCAACTCTATAAATTTGGGGGTTTCCAGCAGCCCTAAGCATCAAAAAAATGAGGAAATCAACCATCAATTTACAGACCTAAAGAGGCACAAAAAGGAGAGAATTGAGTGAGAGTTCATAAAAGAGTTCAAAGAGTGAGTTAGTTGCAAGGAAGAGGAAAAGAGTTCGAGATAGTCGTGGTACCATTCGAATTCCGACGTGAGAGCCAAGGAGATCACAACAGTGCTACCTCAATCAAGACCCTCTTTTCAGTAAAGTTTCCTTTTCTTTACACTCTTTCTTTATTTATTTTGCTTAAACATGTTGCTTCAAGCTATAAGTGGCAAAACTCTTTAGTTTTAGGGTTTTGATGAATTGTTTATAAATTCATGTTGATCTTGTAGACTTTCATGGTTTTGTTGGAATGATTATGCTTTTCATTGTTATTGTGTTTAATTCTTGTGGATTGGCCATCTTCACATGTTAGGTTAGATGTATGATTGAGAGATTGTATGTTTAACTTGATCCATAACAATGAATTGTTATTAATCTATCACGAGAGTAGTTAGGTTGATGATAAAAATTGCTAAAGACTATTCTTAATCCCATGTAATTTGTATTGGTTTCAAGAGATTAGTAATCAATCGAGTTGCATGAGAAAAAAATTATTTTTGAGAGAAAATAACTTGGAATTAAGTTTCTAGACTTAGGCATATGAATTACAAAAAATCCATGAAATCTATAATATTGCATGATGAAATAAACAAGGATTCATTACCCTAGAACTCTCTTTGACTCTTGTGTTTCTCACTTTATTACTTTCCTTATTTGGTTTCTATTTTCCAAATTAACAACTTTCATTCCAATCCTCAAATAAAATTGATTCGATTCTAGAATAGCTGAGTAACATAAACCTTCACAATTGGATCTCCAGTGAAACGATATTCGGACTTTATCGTCTTATATTATAACTTGACCCGGACACTTGCGGTTAACACTTAAAGTGTGCATCAGTAACTGAAGCTAGAACAGAAGGGTTTATTGTTGTCGTGCAATCTGAACAACGTTCGGTATTTGGAGGATAGCGTTTTGTGGAGATCGAGTTTAGGGCTCAGAATTTGAGGTTGGTGTCCGCTTTCATCACACTTCTTTTTGGGTTAGGAGGGTACTTAGGAGGGGGTGTGACAGACCATCCCTTCGAAGGGGCTGATCATAGGTTTCAGAATTACATAGTGGTTTCCTTGCTACACTAGCTATGGATTCACTAGGGTGGCCAAACTGTGAACCACCTATAGGAGCTGAAGTCTGAGGAAACCTCCCCTGACTTTTCTGTGTACTACCCCCTCAGGAACCACCTGCAAAGTATGATCCACTGGATCGAGTTTTAAACTCTCCCTTACCAGAAACTCCTGGTATAAAATGTCGTCCCTCACCTCGGTGAGACTGCTCCCTTGATGTACTGAATGTCTATCCAGCTCTGTTTCCTCCTCTTTCTATTCTTCCCTCTGCTAAGCTCTTTTCTACTCTCAAAGCAACGTCAACTAGCTTAGCAAAATCTATCCATTCTGTACTCGTCGTCATCGGAGTACGGATTTCACTTCGCAAGTCTTCCTCAAAATGCTTACACTTATCTACTTCCTCTGTCACCAATGCCAAGGCATACCTGGCCAGTTCTGTAAATTTTTTCTCATATTCAGCTACAGACATACTTCTCTGAACTAACCTTAGAAATTCATTCCTCTTCTCATCACAATAAGACTTAGGATAGTACTTATCCTGAAAAGATTTCTTAAAATCTGCCTACGTCAGAGAACCTGCATCTGCACTTCTGTTTTCTATCAGGTGCCATCAATCTTCAGCCTCTTTCTGGAGCATATAAGTAACTAGATCAAGTTTTCTATCTTCAGGACAGTGCATGACCCTGAAGCATTTCTCTACCTGATTTAGCCATACCTCAACCTCTACAGGATCAGTAGTACCCTCAAACACCTGGGCAGCTAAGGCTTTAAACCTTTCTATTCCATACTTTTTCTCAGGATCCCCCTGAGCTGACTCTACACTAGCTACCAGCCTCTAAGCTATTCTGTTGAAAATTTGCTCTTCTATATCTACATTCGCCTGAGGGTTACTAGACTCTCCCTTAGAAGTCTCCCTCGCATCAACGGTAGCATGCGACATCCTGACATCTGCTTGCCTACCATGTTTGGTTTTGTTGGGCATGTTCCTATTACATATCATAACATTAATATATTACAGACTCAACATGCCCCTAGCTACTATGCATGACCTCACTCCCTAAAACGTTATGCTCTGATACCAACTTGTCACACCCCCTCCCAGGTACCCTCCTAACCCAAAGGAATGTGTGAGGACAGTAGACACTGAGCCTCTTACGACATCCACTGCCAACCATCACCCATGCTCAACCTCACAGATGCATGCCTCAACAAACCAACACGTCAACCCTCATGCTTGGGCTCGACTACCCAAGGTCTTCACCTATTTTCCAACCATCACCCATGCTCACTCTCATGGACGCATACATTAACCTAGCCAACGCATAGCCACTTGCTTGCCATCACCTAAAGATAAAAGTAGGGCTTACAGTAGTAGCCAACTCTAAAGAGCATCGCAGCAACAAATGAGGAAAGCATATTGAGAGGAAGTATCACTTGGTACGTGAGATTATGCGACAAGGAGATGTGATCGTCACAAAGATCGCTTCGGAGCACAACATTGTTGATCCATTTACGAAGGCTCTCTCGGCTAAAGTGTTTTAGGGTCATCTAGAGGGTCTAGGTCTATGAAATATATACGTTGTATAATCTAGGGCAAGTGGGAGATGTGTAATGGGTATATGGATGCTCTAGTTTATTGTATACTTACCATTCTCATTGCTCTATATGTACAACTCACTAGAGTTTTAGTTCGCGTGAGAGTTTGTTGGGTTTTATGCCCTAAGACTCGTAGATTATAAATGTAATTATGATCGTTATTAAATCATTAATAAAGAGTTATTGATGTGTTACTTCAATTAGCGTTATTGTTGTTTTTGTTTGTTTTGTTATAATAACCCTAAATCCAATGAAATAACATCATAGGCTATTTTATGAGTCTTGAACTATATGTGGGGACATACGAAGATCAATGTTCAAGATACAATCTAAAGGGTCTATAGTATAGGGATAAGGCTCGGTACCTTATCCTAACGACACTATGGATACGACCCACTTTGTATTTGATACAAACACAATGATCTAACGCGTTCATGTAGGTGAAATGCAAGTAGGGATATCCTATGCAATGAGTTTGCATAAGACTGGACCACGAAAGAGTGATCACTAGATGTAACTCAGTTGACTAGTTAGGTTTCTACTTCAATTGGATGACCTAGGCAACTTAGTCTTAATCTTGAGTATATTATGAACTCTTGTCCATGAGGGATTGCTCTTTGATTTGTATGGGTGAGAGTGGTTGTTTGCCGACTCAATATGTCTACCATCTTGAGGACAAGACCGAGTGGGGAGCTGGAGACATAATTATACAAGATGGAGTTCACTCATTCCCATCTTTATGGTAAGTAGATAACTGTTCCCTTAAGTGGTGTCTCTGGGACTTGGACAAAGGGCCCTCCCCTCTCACTAGCCCGAGAGGGGTTTCTATTTAATGGTTGAACCATAAGTAGGTTGTTCATTAGAGAAGAACGTACTTAAGAATTTAGAAGTAACTTAGGGGTAAAACAGTAATTTGACCCAGTTGGTGTTATGAACACTTGTGAATGACTAATTTGCTATTATTGGTCTATATCCATGGACCCAAAAATATTTTTGCAATGAGAAGAGTGTTGTTGTGGGTCTTTAGTGCAGTGGTCCCACAGTTAACGAATATTGATTAATGTGGTTAATAAGTTTAGTCGATTAATCTCATATCGTTGGGGCTTCTGATCTATAGATCCATTAGGTTCCCTTCCTGGCTCGTAAAGAATGATGAGGTATTTATGTCTTGAAAGAAATTTGAAATGTTCAAATTTACTTAGGGAAATTATATAATATACTATAATGATACATTATAATATAAATTTTATTTTGAACTTTATAATATAAATTTAATTTTGGATATGATACAAAATTAATTTTTTAGAGAATTAAATATTTGAAGGAGTTAAAATATTAATATGAATTAGATTCATATTAAAACTATAGGTTAAAATTAATGTGTATTAGATGCACATTAAAACTATAAGTTATGAGAGAAGAACAATTGAATATGATTCAAATGTAGGTTAGATTAAATATTAGATATTTAATTTGACAATTAATTAATTAAAGAATTAATTTTTTTAAATTTATTTCAATTAAATTGAATTAAAACTATAGGTTATTGGGAGATGTTCATTTAAATATGATTTAAATGAAATAATTAATTAAATTAGATTTAATTAATTATTAGTTATTTATTATTTATTTATTTGTTAAATTAAATAATTCATTCATTCGTTCATTAATGAAAAGCAAAAAAAAAAAAAAAAAAAAAAAAAAAAAAA
>QLSR01000124.1:252211-295885 GCA_031780015.1 Citrullus colocynthis | reverse complement strand
GGTTTTTTTTTTTTTTTTTTTTTTTGACAAACTAGGTAGAAGACATCGTCGATTCCTCCCCCCTCCCCCCATTTTAGATATGCGCCCAACCCATCATCTCAAAATATGATGAAAGAATAGCATGCAAGATAAATGGAAGAAATAAAGAAAATGATCGAACAAATTGTGCAATTATAAAAGAGGACTGTGGAAATAGATATGAATTGATATTTTAATTATAGTGAACTTTGTATACGAAGTTGAATATGTTGCTATCCTGCAATTATGGTAAGAAAGTCGTTATGTCTTACTATTAATTGTAGGAGAATGAAGCAATACCATCATCACCGCTTTTGTTTTTGGTTAAAAGTAGTATGTGGAGGGATGGGTGTGGAATAGTGTTATATATGAAAGTTCTGTCTTGTAGGTTAGTGTTTATCATGGAGTTTGGATAACTTTAAAATTTCTTTGTTCATGTAATGGGTGTATAATGATTGATTTGTAAAGTTGTTTTACTTAGTTTTGGTAGAGTACATTTGCTTATTTAGATTATATTGAAAGTGGGTGTTTAGGAAATTGATATACCTTAGGTGTTATATATAAGAAGCTTGCTTTGTAGGTTAGTGTTTATGTTTATAAAGGTTCGATAAGTTTACAATTATTGTTAAGATTTGTTTGTGGATGTAATCGGTGTATAATGATTCTTTTGTCAAGTTGCTTTATTTACTTGTTGTTAAGATTTGTTTTCAGATGTAAAGGGTGTATAATGATTGGTTGGGTAATATGATTTATTTAGATTTTGTAACATTTGCTTATCTTAATTTAAGATTTAGTTTTGGTAACATTTGTCAAGTTGCTTATTTCGGTGGTTGTGGAATGGTTGCTTTGTTTAAGATTTGTTTGAGATTACTTTTGAATCTTTAGATGGAATTTTTATCAGCTTTATCTTAATTATTAAAAACTTTAATAATAATAGTGCAAGTTGCTTATTTCGAGGTGCCTTTGGAGTCTCAACCTAAAAATCATGTCAACACAATGCAACTCAAATGAACTACTTATGTATTTTTTTGGAGTCCCTAATTGAAAAGATATGTTTTTTTTTAGGAATACTTATGTTTATTTGTTTGTTTTCCTTTTGTACTACTTACGTAAACCTTATTCTCTAGTAGGGTGATTTGAATGGTGTGAAAAAAATAATATTACGAAAAAAAGGTTGATTTGAAGATTATGTCAAAAAGGTTGTTATATTATGTTATGAAGACCATAGTTGAAAAAAAAATACAAAATAACAAATATCAAAGAAATAAAAAATGCAAATAAAACTCTTGAGCAGTGGATATCTCCCAATGGTTCATCAGGAGATCTTCATGAAAAATGTGCTTCAATTTCCAAATATAGATTTTCGAATAGTACAACAACCATTAAGAGATGAAATATCTCTCGATGGAGCATTGGGAGATCAGTACCAAAAGCAAAAGCAAAAGAAATGGGTGTTGATATCTCTTAAATAGCATGTAACTATCTGGAGAGATAACAGTCACCGACGTTGTAGTAGTACCATTGAGTGAACATAGTTTTCGACGATGTATGTCTAACATTAGAAGACATTTATTTCTCTCCATGATGAAGCCATATGCGTTGGAAGATAATCTCCCGACAGGGTTTTTCCGACCAAACTCTCACCGCCTTCTAGGTCATCGGGAGAGCCTTTACCAACGCATTTTTTGGGTCTATTTCAATGGTTTCCTAGATCGGGAAATGGCTAATCCATTCTAGTGTATCACTCTCTATTATTGACTATCACTATCTATATATCAGTGATAGTCAGTGTAACGATTCGACTTTCTAGGATTGTTGACAGGATCATTACTTTATGCATCGATGAATTTGAAGGTAGACTTTTTTTGACTTAAACAAAAGAATCAAACCATGTTATAAATTAAATAACTATGTTAAAGTAAAAGTTCAAATAACATAAAACTAGATAGGGGAACCCCTAAAATCATAAAACAAAAATGAAAAATTTGCATAAAATGTTTGGCAATGCAAATACTAGAATTTAATTTTAAGTTGAAACATTAAGACTTTTAAAATAGAAAAGCATGAGCACAAGCAACTAGCTAATCCTAATGGCATGACTATCGGATTCTTCTTTTCATTCGCCAGTCAATCTTTTCCTTTACCTCAAAATACATATCAAACAAAAGGGTGAGTATAAAAATACTCAATAAGTAACCTCAAGGTGGGGTAAGGCTATGCATACATATCTGCAAATGCATGCATACTGGTAGGGCAAGCATAGTTTAAATCATCAAGGAAGCATTAAAAATTGGATAGCCATCTAGGAATAGTTTAACCCATTCTAACACATATCTGATGGCCCGAAGGCATACAAACATGGTCGGGAACCCCGTCAATCCCTAGAGTTGATCATGGTAGTGAACTCGAAAGATCACAGTATTGAACATGGTAGTGAACCGGAAGGACCATGGTTAGGTAACCCATCGACTATAAACTAACTTCTCTTGGGCCAGTGAGTGTGTGAGGCCTCATTGTTCAACACCACTTGTCAATTAACGTCTCTCTTGTTTATACAAGATCATTAATATTTATTCAAAGTCATAGGTTATGATAACTTTTATCAAACCTTGTATTCAAAGATCTAATTATGTTTAATTCATTTCTCAAATGAACATATACAATTATGTAAACTCTTTGTATTTGATCTTTGAAAGTTGAACTTCTCTATTTGATTGTGTAGATATGTATTCTTTAAATTATTTTCATCAAAGAATCTAAAGATTCATTTTACATATCTCATATACAACAATGAATGAAATAATGCTCAAAGACTCCATTATGGCAACGAGTGAGAAAATTGACCCCCAGTCTAATTTCTCTCAACAAGTTTCACCCTTTTGCCATGAGTCTTACTTTAAAGATCTATAGCTTCTTATCTACACATGCACGTCTCTTTTGTAGATCTATTCATATCCTATGGATTTTATCCCATCAAGAAAATCTACAAATACAAACTCAGATGAAGTACGAAGAATTTCTTTTGAGTTCATGGCTTTGACCTAACAATCCTTGTTAACATCCCTCAATACGACTTTGAGGATGATAAACCTTTAATTTCTCAACTAATATGACAATTTTGACTACAAATAAGTCATAGTAAAGGGTGAGTTATCCAATAACTCTCCCACTATGATGAAGTCTCACCATGTTTGACAATGATTCATTTGACATTCAAATGGAATTAAATAGTCAATAACACTTATTAGCTCTTAGTGAATTTACCTGAAACCAAAGTTCAACAATATTTAACCTTAGTAAAGATTTATAGTCTTTTATTTGACATTCCTTATAAAAATAATATTTGTCATACAAAGACCTTATTTTATTTTAGATTGCATAGAAGACCATTCTTTTTCTCCTCAAGGACAACCTACTCTAAGGCATATATGAACATATGTATTCCTTTTTGAGTTTGTTTTAGCATCTGCACCTTAACATACCCAGATCTCGAAATGTTGTAAATTAGTTTTACTACACTTATAGAATCCAAAATTTTCTCCCAGATAGTTTTGGAGGGAATATTGTTCACAGTGCAATTTCTATTGCACATTCTAAACAGAGTATGTCAATGATGTGTAACTTATTAATGATGTGACCATGTCATCCCCCATGTGTGTGTGTGCAAGCCTCCTTTAATTCAAAAACAAGAACTCACATTAGGACTTAAGAGAGCTTATCTAGTTTTCCCCCTACTCTAGCTTATGCACCAATCTTCAAGAATTCACACATTACAAACAAGTAATATGTTCACTAAGGTGCCTTAACATCTTAATATTGTTTTTCATAGCCTACTTAAACTTGCATTCTTTTACCTAGGGGCAATAGCTTTCATACATTCACTATAGGGACTCATACCTAGTCAATTCCCAAGCGTCCTTACTGATCACAACAAAGGTATCTCTTTTTACCCTCATCCATGCATACACATTACCATTTTAAAATTTTGAATGATATAAAGATAGACATTAAAGCTCATACATTTTTTTGTACACTCTTTTTTCTCAAAGGCATAAATACTCTTTTCTTCTTCTTTAGTCTAATACTACAAACCATCATGCATTTCAAGTCTCTAACCTGTGGTGCCTTTTAAAGTGACAACTAAATACACTCAACTTAATCATTTTCTAAGTTAATGTTTCTAAATTAAAGTGACTACATGCTCAAAATATGAGACACTTCAAGAGGGACTTAAATAGATCAATACTCAAGATAATGTTATCATATTTCCACAATAAGGGTCCCATTATAGCCAATCAACATCAAAAACACACAACCATAAAAGATTCTCATCATCTTTTAACGTTCAAATCGAAAATATTTCAAATTTTTCTAAAATTTACTTAATATGCATATAATTATTGAAAACAAATTAGCATGCATAGTAGGATAAAATCACACCAAAGTACGAAGTACGCCTCCCACCCCAAACTTAGAATGATGCATTGTCCTCAATGCATAAAAAAGTAAAGCAAAGAGATACAAGCCTGGGAGCATGCAAGAGTCCACCAAAAGGCTTGGCGAAATAAGTACTTTGCACCAATTTCAAACAAACTAAAATAAAAGAGAGCAATAAACTTGGGTTAACTCCCAAGAAGCGTTATATTTAACGTCTTCTAGCTAGATAGTGCTCACAAATCACGCCGGATCCCAAGGTGGTTTCTCCATCCATGCTTTGAACCACCTTGAATTTTATGTTTTTGCTCACACTGGCACTCACAAATATAATCATTCACACTTATCTTGCTAGTTATCAAGTCTTTGTTAAGTTCCACACCACCTTTACTAATGTAATCAAGTAACGTCAAAGAATTATCATGTTAGGTTTTACCGGGCTCACCACATCATCTCTAACATGCTTATCCATCACTTTTTCATATTTCATCTTACTGTTTTGGAGGCATGCAAGAAGAACCAGGAGCATTATCAAAACCAAGCACATGCTTCATATGATTTTCTAACTTAACATGAAGCAAACTATTCATGCCATTAGTCTTACCGCCCAAAGGAGGATCAACATGCAAAGAGCTATTACTAGACGGAGGAAAGGGTGTTATCATCTTGCTTGATTCATGATGCTCACACTTTTCATCATTTGCCCATTTAGGGATTTTATAAATGTCGAATGTCATCTCCTCATCGTTAAGGCGAAATGTTAGCTTCCCATCTTACACGGATGATGGCTTTTCCAGTTGCTAAGAAAAGTCTCCAAAGAATTATGGGAATTCACACCCCACCCCGAGCAACTCCCTTTTAGCTCGACACAGAGTGTGAGGACAGTAAACATCGACCCTCTTGCGATGTCTGTAGTCGAACCAACTCCCTTTCCCAATTTTAACAAAAGCAACACAGACAGACAAAAGTAAAACTAGCTTGTATTAACAAGCATAAATTATTACAATTGTCTAACAAGTTTCTGTACAGAATACATGACCCTAATCTTTAATTAACATGTTGTCTGCTGTTGAGAGAATACTATATCTTGGCAGACCTTGACTTCGTTCAACAACAGGAACTCAGCTGCTACTTGAAAAGAAAAATAAAAGAAAAGAATGAGCTTCTAAGAAGCTCAGTGAGTGATCGAATAAACTAGGGTTCAAACAACCCTTCACACATACAATAAATATCGCGATAGAAAACAATAACAAGTACAATTATAACCATATCGAGTTTATGCTCAAATTTCCCTCGTAGGATTATTTCCAGAAACATCTTTTTCCTGCTGGCGCCTTCGGCATAGCAACTCTTTTGTTTATCCTGCTAGCTCCCACAGCTCAGCAATCCTAACTGGTCTTTCCTGCTAGCGAACTAGGCTTAACTAAACACATCGTTTCTATATCCATCTGTCTCCTATGCGCACATAATCTTACCTTTGAGGCTCAGGAACTAGGCTCGTCAGCCCCCTGACCATCCTCTCGGGTACTTCTCATAGGCTCAAGAACTAGCCTCTAGTTGCCCCCTAACCATCCCACGAGGAAATCCCCGCCACAGGCTCAGAGACTAGGTCTTTTCAACCCTATAACTATCCTATGTAGTGCCAAATCCTAGTCCCAGTCATGACCTTCATCGATGCCTTCTCAAAAGTCCCTCGGCATTGGAATATCCTGTTCCTCGATGCCTTTGAACAACCCCCGAGCATCGGAAAGTATGATCTAATATCCAACAAGATCGATATGTAATATATTGTCTTCTAGCATGCATATAATCTCATGATACCATGCTCAATGTACATATTATCCTATATCTCACCATAGCACGCATAATAACACAGCATCATGCTCACAAATATAAACTCGTGCTATCATCAATTATTCATAAGTATTGTAATTTAGTTCTCTTGTGGAAAGAAATCAACCACTCACAATGTATGTAGTTTCCAAACTTTAGGGTTTCTTCCTCCTATTCTGGTTTTCAAATCTTCCCGCTTCTCCTGAGCCTCTGGAATTAAAGAAAAAGCAACCTGGAAACCTCATAAACCCTAAAACAGCCTTCTGGATGTCTAACACTTTCTCCTTGAACACAGAGTTTTAGACGTAGGGTTGATAGGTCTAGACATAGGGCAACTCTTTTCTTCCTTAGACAGCTTTTGTTGGACGTAAGATAACCCTCCTTGGAAGCCTGGGCAGCTATTGAATGCAGACAACTCTTTCAATAGCAAAGAAATAGCTCCTTTGGAAGCAAAGTTACTCCTCTTGGATGCAAAGCCTTCCTACCAACCTTCCTTCTCTTTTTTCTAGTGAAAAATGAGTGCTTTGTGGTGGTGTGAGAGTTCTTCCACACTTTGGCCCTAGTTATAGAAGTTGGATGACAAGCCTTGTCAACCAACTTTGCCTCCAATCTTGACACTTAGCTCCCACATATCACCTTGCATGATAACCAATCCATGTGTCGAAGCACATGTCTCCTTGCATGGTATTCCCTTCATGCATCCCGAAACCTCCTACTTATTAACTGTTAAGTCCAAATGAAGCCACTTAGCACCAAAGGGCCAATCATGTGTCCAACCTAGTCCTGGGATAAGACCATGCGTCCATCCCTCCTTCACCATGCGTTCATGGTGTTTTCTTTTAGGGTTTGGCTTCTTTTGCTCTCTTTTCTTCTCTTGGTCTCTCTATACTTAGCCAAATTTCATTGTTAACACCTTCCTATGCATCCAACATACCCTACTGTGCGTCCAATTCTCTTCTTCGAGTCCAACACTTAGCGAAAATCTCCTCTTTCTAGGGGTATGTGTCCACCAAGACCCGGGATTCCCACACTTAGTCAAATTTCCACCCACAAAGCTCTACTTATACGTGTCAATCTCTTGGTATATGTCCACCACTGATAAGCACTTGAAAAGTGCTTTCTATTCTCTCAAATTAAGGGAGTTTATATTAGATTTCACTTGTGTTGCTAGTGGTTTTCAGGTTAAAATGAGGAAAATTAGAAGAAAAGAACAAAAGATCAAAACCGAGCAAGAATACAGCGAAAAAGAGAAGAAAATAACAAAGTTGCCAAAATTAGAACAGCGTCGTGACGTTAAAACCCGAGAGCAGGGTCTACGCAACACAGTTGCAGTGCCGCGACGTTCTCTTTCCTTAAATGGCAGCACCGCGGCGCTATAGACCAACATCGTGGCACTAGTTTCCATATTTGAAAAAATGTATTTTTGGAATATTTTCTTGGGCGAAATACTCTATAAATTTGGGGGTTTTCAGCATCCCTAATCATCAATCAGAGCACGAAATTACAGACTAAAAGAGCCACAAGAAGGAGAGAATTGAGTGAGAGTTCAAAGAGTGAGTTAGTTGCAAGGAAGAGAAAAAGAGTTCGAGATAGTCGTGGTGCCGCTCCAATTCCAACTTGAGAGCCAAGGAGATTGTGACGGTGCTACCTCAATCAAGAGCCTTTTTTCAGTAGAGTTTCCCTTTCTTTACACTCTTCTTTGTTTATTTTGTTTAAACATATTGCTTCAAGCTATGAGTGGCTAAACTCTTTAGTTTTAGGGTTTTGATGAATTGTTTATGAATTCATGTTGATATTGTAGACTTTCATGGTTTTGTTGGAATGATTATGCTTTTCATTGTTATTGTGTTTAATTCTTGTGGATTGGTCATCTTCATATGTTAGGTTAGATGTATGATTGAGAGATTGTATGTTTAACTTGATCCATAACAATGAATTGTTGTTAATCTATCACGAGAGTAGTTAGGTTGACAATAAAAGTTGTCAAAGACTATTCTTAATACCATGTAATTTATATTGGTTTCAAGAGATTAGTAATCAATCGAGTTGCATGGGAAAGGGTTGTTTTTTAGAGAAAATAACTTGGAATTAAGTTTTTAGACTTAGGCATATGAATTATAATAAAATCCAGGAAATCTATAATATTGCATGATGAAATAAACAAGGATCCATTACCTTAGAACTATCTTTGACTCTTGTCTTTCTCACTTTATTACTTTCCTTATTTGGTTTATATTTTCCTTAATTCACAAATTCAATCCCTATCCTCAAATAAAATTGATTTGATTCTAAAATAGCTAAGTGACTTTAACCTTTGAAATTGGATCTCTAGTGGAACAATATTCGGACTTCACCGTCTTATATTATAACTTGGTCCGTACACTTGCAGTTAACACTTAAAGTGCACATCATGCGGCAGTTGTGGGTGGTGTGCAAATGAGAGTGAGAGCGAGGGTAGGAGAGAACGAAAATAGAGGGTGAGAGAAAAATTGAAAAAAGGGGGAAAAAGAAATGAGGGGAAAAAGGGGAAGTGGGTAAAATTTTGAGAAAGTGTAGGGAAAAAGAAAATGTGGTATTTAAGAGGTCTCTGTCCACACATCTTGTGTCTGCAGATGCTGAAAGTTACGTTTATGCCCGCACAAGTTGCATAGACAGAAATTAAAAAAAAAATGTTGGCATAAACTCAATGTAATGGGTTTCACTAAAATCCCCCAACAAGCCTATGCATATGTTTTCGTTTACAAGAATGTCGTTGTGCCCACTCATGGAAAATACGTCGATAGAGATTAGATGTACCGACGATTTTGTTGTATCAGCAAAAAAAATTATAGCCATAACAAAAAATTCTTGTAGTGACATCTAACGATAATTAACATTACAAGTGTATTGTCAGTATATTCAACATCAATCAACATTCATTTATTAACTTATTTTGAAATGAAGCATGTGTTTTTCATGATAAGTATGTGTGTTGTTCAATTACTAACTTATATATCTATTTGAGTTGTTATTGATCAATTTATAACCATGATAAGCATGTGTGATTCACAATGCCTTGCTTGTCTTCAAAAATTATACAGGAATGTCACGTTTTAACTCTAAGTAGAAAAGTTAACTTAGCTTGAGAGAGGAAGTTAATAACAATAGTATCTTCTTTACTAATGTATGTTGCATGATAAAAGTAGTCTTTTAATTGGTTAAGTTTATTATCTCATTGCATCAATCCTCACTACTACATATTTGCCCTTTCTTGATGGACGGATTTTTTGTTTTCTTTATGATCATGAAAAGAAACCATCAAGAAAACCATAATGTAGAGTTTTAAAATTATTATTTATTTAAATTTACATTTCTTGATGGTCTTAAAACATCAAGAAATGTTTATATTTTTCTTGATGTACATGCACATCAAGAAAAATATGTACATCAAGAAAAATATTTTTCTTGATTGAAAAATACACAAGTTACGTCAAAATAATGAAGTCCTGATTTTTGGATTTGTTGATGGTAAAAAACCATTAAGAAAACTCTTTCTTGATGGTTATTGCCCATCAAGCAAAGGGAGAAGATGGACATTAATTGGCCATCAAGAAAAAGCCCAAACCGTTTTGGACCAGCTTTCCTCGATGGGCATTGCCCATCAAGGAAACCTTTTGTATTAAAATCCTATTTTCCTTAGGTTTTGAAACCCTCATATTGTTCACCCTTTCCTTAGATCTGCGCCATTCTACCTCATTGTTGCCGTCAAAAATCCGTTCGCCATTCTCCTTCGCCTTTGTCGTTCCCTATTCGCCGTCTGTCCATGTAGCAGCCATCGTGGTTTGACAGAATTTTGGCCCCAACTGCTTACATTTTTTTCGCTTCTACACTTCCTGTCATTGCTTTTTGTGAGCAATTGAGTCGAGATACAGGTTTGTTAACTTTGTTTAGCTTTTCTACACTATGTAAAGCTTGCAGAACCCATATATCTTGTGTAAAATTTGAAGTAAATATAGAGAAAAAGAATGGGTTATATGAAACTTTTACTTCTTGATCAAAGTCTCCTTAATGGCAAAGCCAATCACAAATAATTTTATTATTGAAACTATCAACAAAACATTTTACTATTTTTTCAAGATAATATTGATGAAAATTAAATATTTTTGTCGGTTCATAATTCTTTTAAAATCTAAAAGTACATTTGAAAAAGGTTTCTTAAAATTGTTTTGTTGTGATTTATTTTATCTGTTGACTTTAGATATATTGCGTGAAGAAAAAGAAAGAAGTAATATTTAGAATAGGTAATTGGCTATGAAAACATCTTAAACCAAAGATGGTTCACAATTGCTTTAGTATTGTGAATCATGCATCCATTATATCAAAATATTAATCATTTACAAACACTTTAAAAAAAAATTTAGTTTTCTACAACAAATGAAATGAAATAAAAGTCAAATCCCCTCATAAAGACATTGATTATTTTCATGAGAATCAGATGCTTTACATATGTTCTAGCCATATCCTCTTAGGAGGCGTGTAAGTCTTTAAGTACCAAGAAGTGAAATGTGGCAAGCACTTTACATATGTTTAGCCATATCAGATGCTTAATTTTACTTATTGATTGCAGTTGAAATATGTGATGCTGAAATACTTGATGAGTTGACAACCCATAGAATGGAGTTGAAAGTTAGAACTAAAAGCTTCAACGAGGATAGACACAGTCAGGTAAAAGATAAAGAAATTTATTACTATTTCGAAGACTAAAATTGTTAGCAATCGATGAAAAAGTAGGCACTCAATAGGATGATACTTCACAATCATGTATGCTTTCCTTCTGCAGATTCATCCTCACCAAGGCATTGGAAATAGCTAGTACTAAAAGTTGAGATTTCGACTTAAAGTGATACAAAATTCATGTACGTATGTATTAATCCCCTTATTGTGATCTTAGAAAATAAATGTAAAGTTGGAAGAGATTTATAATTGCTTATAGGAACTTCCTTCAAAAGATTGATGGCAAATACAAGATATTTACTGTTCTCTTTCCATATAGTGATTTTTATCTAGGCTTATAGTAGTTCTAAAATAGGTCATTATTGTTTCATTATCATATGTATGTATGTGGCATCATTTCAAGGTCAATCCATCCTTTTTTTTTCTTTCTTCTGCACGACAAGAATGAGAGGAAGAAAATGGGCTAGATAAGCAACAGTGAGAGAAAATAGGAAGCCAAAGCTAGAGCGAAAGGGAAAAAGTATTAAAAAAGTGTTTGTTGACGCTAAGAGAGGGTCATATAAACTTATTTTGAGAAACCATGCCATGTTATTTCTGCACAATTTTTTCGACCATGCGTACAAATCACCCGGGATTTTATTGGAATTGTAGATGTGTTTTTCCATTGGATGTTGTCCTTGGAGGTGGAGAAATACAAGGTAACTGATTTGGCGAAAGATTGAATGTTTAAATACGTAGTTGAAAGCGAGAAAAAAACATATCCATAAGAACATGGTGTTGATGGAAGCAAAACAATGGTAGAATTTTGGAGAAATTGGCACTCTCAATTATAACGGGTTATATCGTGTATGTACAATTAACTAAAGTGATTAATATTAATAATTTATTGTAACATTTCTAGTATTAAAGTTCTTTTTTTTTTTTTTATGATCTTAGATGTTTTGTAGTAGCCAACCCAAGTATATTAGAGGAGTATGCATTCATTCACCCAGCACAATTTTCAAGTGACTCAAGCACTGAGGAACAACGCTCTAGATTCTTGTGCAATAGGTTGAGCTCGACAACGAATAAGTTATTGATATGTCCGTATAATCCTAGGTAAGTTTAGAAAATGAGTATTTTAATAATGTTTTATTGATAAACATTGAGTTATCTAACTTTATTGAGTTTTGTCTTTTATGTAGATATCATTGGATGATAGTTGTCATCAACTTACGGACTAATACAGTTTATTCAATTGACTCTACGGGACTTGGTGTTCGTGAGGATGTGAAACTACTGTCAATACGTAAGTAATTAAAAGTTATTTCACATTGTGGTATATTCATTATGTTAATAATCCCATATCTTTATGCGTTTGTTTTGTTTAGGGGCATAAGAATGTTTTATGCTCAAACAAGTACATGAGCTCGACCTGTTATTTGGATCCCCGTTAAGGTAAGCAGTTCAATTTGGATGTAATGATATTATACTTTTGATTAAAAGATTTGGTTTATTCTAACATGGGTTAAAATATATGTATTCATATATAGTGTGCTAAACAACCAGGTAGTACGAAGTGTGGGTACTATACTATGAAGTTCATACAGGACATAGTAACTCATAGGAGCACAATAATTACAGATATGGTATGCATTTGCTTAAACCATATTGTTTAATTATAGTTTTTACACTTAATATAATTATTTTTAATCGATATAGTTTGTTTACTTGCAGTTGATGAGACAAACACCTTACAGTCAATTGGAATTAGACATGGTGAGAGTTGACTATTGTGACTTATAGGATGTTACATTTGAGTATTGTGACTTTACAGTTTATTGTTAGGTTTAAGGACAAAGTTTTAGTTTTGATAGGTTTAAGGACAAGCGATATGATGTCAAATTTGGTAGGATTATGCCTTACATGTTTCGGTTTCAAGATACAAACTTTTTGTACAAAAAGGTATTTTACTAATTGATTAATGAAAATTACTTGATTCATTATGTTGTGCTATGATATTTCAATAAGGTGGTCTGATGCTATAAATTTAGATATTGTGATTGAAAATTTAGAGTTATGTCGTTATTGAAGTTTGTAGTCGCGTAGTTGACGGTGTTAATAGAAATGATCTGGTGTAATTATCTGATTCTGATGGAGTAATATGATTGAAAATTGGAGTTGCGTAGTTGACGGTGTTAGTAGAGATGTGTAAAGTTGTTTCGCAAGTTGTTTGGAGTGAATGCAAATTACAGGTATAAAACATGCTTGGGGTCAATTACAGGTTGCTTATGGGGGGGTCACAATGACTCGGATCTTTTTTTTTTTTCCTCAAATTGTTATAGTTGACAGCCAAAAAAGTCAAGAAATGTTGGGCAAAAAAAAAGTCAATAAAAACATATAGTAATACATTTGTTTTGATGGACAAAAAACATCAATAAAAAGGATTTTCTTGAGGGTTTTTACAAATACTTGATGGACAAAAAATATCAATATTAATCTACTTTGACGTTCAAAAAGTATCAACAAAAGTATCGATCTTGATGATCACACTCCAATACTTGATGGGCACAATACATCAACCTAACCTATCAGTCAAAACAATCAAGATAGGGTTTGTGTTGATATTTTTTGGCCATCAAGAAAACTATATTTCTTGATAGTTTTGCTCCAATACTTGATGGGCAAAAAACATCAACCTAACCTATCAGTCAAAACCATCAAGATAGGGTTTGTGGTGACGTTTTTTGGCCATCAAGAAAACTATATTTCTTGATAGTTTTACTCCAATACTTGATGGGCAAAAAACATCTACCTAACCTATCTTGATGGCCAAAACAATCAAAATAGGGATTGTGTTGACCTGTTTTGGCCATCAAGAAAACTGGTCAGGCTCCAATACTTGATGGGCAAAAAACATCAACCTAACCTATCTTGATGGCCAAAACCATCAAGATAAGGTTTGTGTTGACGTGTTTTGGCCATCAAGAAAATTATCTTTCTTGATGGTCAAGCTCCAATACTTGATGGGCAAAAAGCATCAACCTAACCTATCTTGATGGCCAAAACCATCAAGATAGGGTTTGTGTTGACATTTTTTGGCCATCATGAAAACTATCTTTCTTGATCGTCAGGCTTTCTTGTTATGGGCTTTCTTGATGTTTTTTGGCCATCAAAATATGTCTTTCTTGATTTTTGTTTTTTTTTTTTTTTTTTTCCATCAACAAAAGCCAAATTTGTAGTAGTGCCTATAGGCTCAATCCTATAGTTTATTATACTTTGTCTCTAATTTTGTCTAGTTAGAGTAAGAGTAGTGTTAAGTCTGATTTCTCTAGTTAAAATGAGGTAGAAGTAGTTGTGATACTTAACTAAATTAATGGCTCAATCCTATGGATGATACTCGAACTCAATCACTATATTAAAATTTAATACTATATACTTGCAGTTTTGCATGGTATAAAAGATCGTGCAACAATTTGTTATTTGGCTCTCCGAACGATGAAGCGTAGGTTTTCGTTGGTAAATGCATGTTCCCCTTCAAAAATTAGTGTTGGAGGCTTTTGTTAGTACTAACATGTGTTTCTTTGTTGGTTGTTTCGAGCATTATTCTTACGAACCAGTAATAATATCGAAAATTATTATAAATAGTAAAATATCAAATTATTTACAAATATAGAAAAAATGTATTATCTATCAATGACTGATTGTAATAGATTTCTATGCTTGAGTGATAGAAGTCTATCGCGCTCTATCACTCAAACTGTAGAAGTTTATTGCAATTTATCGCTGATAAACAGTGAAATTTTTCTATATTTGTAAATAGTCTAGTTAATTTTGCTATATTTGAAAACATTCCTAATAATATTATCGTGGGTTCTCCTTTTCTAAGAATAAATATCAAACTTCGTCTAGGTTTAAACTACATTGTTGTCATAATTAGTTTAATTAGGTAAAAAAGTTTAGTAATAATTTTTGTCCCTAATTTAGGATGCATTCAGGGGGCGTTACACTTGTGAAGTAGTGGAAGTTTTTCATGAACCAATCTTATGATTTGATTAGAAAAGTAGAACGGTTTCATAGCTTCATGGTTTAGAGGTGTGGCTAAAATTTGGTCCAATTCTTTGGTCATGGGTTCGAAACTTAGTAGGTAGAAACGAAGAAGAAAGAAACATTGGGGACTACATTGAAATAACAGAAAAATGACCAAATGTGATTGCCACGATATGGTTGCCGGTTGCGCTCTAATATAATTGTTTGATATATTTTCCAACACGTTCATGCATTGAATAACGTAAAACTAAACTAATGTCACATCTGAATAAAGATTAATAATAAATTTATATTTAGGTGGATTTTAATAATTACTAGCATGTGGAAAAGGGGAAGAAAGGTGGGGAAGGTCCCTGGAAAAATGAATAAAAATTAACTAGACGAAAAAGATTAATTCCTTTTGGCTTCATGGTTGCTGATTTGTTTTTGGAGATTCCAAAGGAAATAATGAAAGCAACTCTGGTTGGGCATAGACAGACATTGACCTTGGAGATGGATGCAAATAGAATCTCCTTTCTTTGATTGCCTTCTCTTCTTCCATGTTATTCAGCTCCTTCTCTTCGTCCCCAATCGACAGCTTCGACAAGATCTTTGATGGTGTCCCAACCGGGCTCGTAATATAGCTTGGGTGCTCAGTTGTAGGCTTGAAATGAGAAGGACATGGTTTCACAATTTGCAGCTTTGGTCTTGTCAAGTGTCTCCTTTCATGGAGTTTAGAGGTTGTGGTTGGCCTCTTTGATCCAACTGCCTTCGATTTCGTCGTGTGGCTTTCTGATGGCCCGGTCAGACGTTGTACGACCTCCCGAAACGTTGTCGTGTCGGTTTGTACGAATGTCGTCAAAGGTTTACACCCAACATGACTTTGGCTGTCTCCCTTCTCCATAACAATACTACCTTATTTATTCATTTGAAAAGGTAGCTTAGTTCTAGTCATCTCAAAAGAAAAAAGAATTTTGAAATTTGAAAGAGAAGAAGAAAGAAATGGAAAAAAGGGAAAGAATTTCTTCCCATATTATATTACAACTCATAAGACAGTTGGGACAATGAAACTGTGGAATGAAAACTCCATCGAAGGCATCCATTGTCTTTTGCCACATCATATGTGTTTGTTTCTTTGTGAATTTTCAAAAGAAAGTGAGAGGACAAAATTGATTTAAAACGTAAAAATTGTTTCCTTCCCGAGGAAATGCTATTTTTGACCAGAAGAGAGACTGGATCAACATCAAACAGTAGAGCATTATCAATAATATCTCAAAATTGCATGTCATAATTCTAAAATGAAATGGATACCTCAACGTAAGTATAACGTAAGTATAACTCAAGTGGCATAAATTATACTATTAAGTTTGAGTTTAAAGATTTGATCCCTTAAGATTAAAAAAACATAACAAATAAAAAATAAAATAAAAGATTGAAGATCGATGCAAGGTTTTAAATGTATACCTTAAAAAAATGTTGTGGTTTCAATTTCCGAAACCTAAGAATTTGTATAAAATACTTGTATAAAAAAATGTTTTACCTTTTTAAATAATTTAAAAGAAAATTTCATGTGATAGAAAAAATATCAAATTATTTACAAATATAGAAAAATTTCATAGTCTATCAAGATCTATCGCTGATAAATAATAAAATCTTTCTATATTTAAAAATAGTTTGGCTCATTTTACTATTATTGAAAATAACCCTAATTTAAACTTGACGACAGTTAATTTACATCCGTGATTACATTATATATATATATATATTATTTATTTATCTATTGAATATATTTTTTGTGTTAGATTTTTTCGAGTCATCTCTTATATTACTGTTTAAATCGATTGATATATGGTAATTTCTATAGATATTTGGACATGCTTTGAAAATTAATACAGTAGGTGGATAACTAAAATTTGTAAAAAATATTAAAGCTCTGTATTCCTTTCCTTTTTTTAAGGTGCTTTCTATTCTCTCAAATTAAGGGAGTTTATATTAGATTTTACTTGTTTGCTAGTGGTTTTCAGGTTAAAATAAGGAAAATTAGAAGAAAAGACTAAAAGATCAAAACCGAGCAAGAATACAGTGAAAAAGAGATGAAAAACTCAATATTGCAAAAATTGGGTTGCGTCACGGAGCAAGTCTGCACATCACAGCCACGAGGCGCTCTCTTTCCATAATTGACAGCGCCACGACGCCAGTTTTTTTTTCTTTGTAAAAATTGTATTTTTAGAAAGTTTTCTTGGGCGGCCAACTCTATAAATTGGGGGGTTTCCCGCAGCCCTAATTATGCTTAAAAGTAAAATCTTATTGTTCGACGAGGTTTTCGAAGAAATTTGATTCTGTGAATTTGAATTGAATTTGAATTTATATTGATTTCAGTGTTGTGAGAACAATATCTAATATTTGATCCTTTGATTTTTTTCTCTCGAAAAGTAAACTTTCATCCTTAGGCTTGTTGATCTTCTTGGATGATCGGCCTTTGGGTTTGATGATCTTCTTGGCTGATCGACCTTTGGGCTTGTTGATCTTCTTTGGTGATCAGTCTTTGGGCTTGTTGATCTTCGATGATCAACTTTTGGGCTTGATAATCTTCTTGGTTCGACCTCTACCTTGTTGATCTATTTGAGTCAGCCTCTGGCTTATTGATTAGCTTGAATTAGCCTCTGCCTTGTTGATCTTGTTGATCGACCTTCGGAGTTTCTAACTTCAAGAGATCTAGAGAAAGTCTTTTGATCTAATGGAAGTCCTTTGAGCTTTAGTCTTTAGATCTTTAAGAGAGTTACACTCTTTAGAGCTTTAGTCTTTTGATCTTTAAAACTTCAAGAGGTTTGTATTCTTCAGAGCTTCAATCTTCATAGCTTGTGTAAAACCCTAACTGAGAATTCTTAAGATGGCTAGTAAGAAAAGAAGTAAGAAAAGAAGCAATGCTAGTTGAACGCATAATATTAGGAAAAAAAAATGGATATTCCACTAAGAATGAAAATGAATTGAAGGCATAGTTTGGGAATTAGTTAAAAATTTAGATGTATTTTTTAGCATAGTCTGGTTAATGTATAGATGGTAAAGCGTTAAAGCATGGTACTTTAATTTGGAGGGAATTTGATATTGAATTTTGAAAAGGAAGACGAGAATTAGGGAAAAGAGGAAAAGCATGGCTCACACTTAGTCTTGGAAATAAACAAGTTATGGGATTAGCTTTGGAGAATGTTAAGCTAGAAAGAAAAGAGAAGCCAAGGAACCTTAAGGCTTGAGCAGCATGCATTGAAGGTTTATTATGAGTTAGTAAGGATTTTGGTGTTGATTAAGAAGTCTGTGCTCAAAGACAAGGACATTTGGTGTTTCAGGTAACCAAGGGTCGTTAAGGCTATGCGTTGAGGAGCTCAATTCCATGGTAAATGGAAATATAACTTTGATTTCGAGTAAACGCATAGATTGTAATTCAAGAGTTTAAAGGGTAGAAAGTTGGACGCATAGTACGATGCTGTAAGGTGCAAACACATAGTAGCATGCGTTTGGGACATTGACGCCTAGTAATATACGGTGAAGAAATGGTTTCAAAGGTATTATGGCGGAAGGTAAAGGAAATAAGTAATGAAGCTAAAACCTTAAAGGAAATTCAGTGAACGCACAAGGGCAATATGATTAAATGAATAGTTTGTATATTGGAATATGTTAGACGTATAAGATAAGCTTATAAGGGCTAGGTGGTTTCATAAAAACTTGACACCTTATAAGCGGGAGGTGTTAGGAAGTATGTTAAGTATTTCATGCAAGGTGACGCTTGGATAAATGCATGATTGGTTAAGCATGCAGCTTGACATGTGGCAAGAAAATGGCAAAAAGGGAGGAAAAGTAGTATGACCAGCCCTCTACTCAAAAGCTATAAATAGAACCTTGAGAGAAAAGGAGTGACTGATGATGCTGAAGTAAGAATTCTTGAGAGAAAGGAGGAATCTTTGCATCCGTAGTAGAAGTCTGCAGCTAAGAGAGAAGATATTTTGACATCTTAGCTAAATCTTGTGTTTAAGAGGTTATCTTGCGTCTAAGGGGTCAGTCTTGCGTTTAAGACGAACGATACGTTCAAGGTGAACGATGCGTCCAAGTTGGACCTTGCGCGGTTGACACATCCAAAAAGAGAAGTAAGCAAGAGTTGGGATGCACCTCGCGTTAGCTATCAACCTTGCGTCCAAGGGCAGGGTTGCAACCAACCAAGCTGCCAGAAAAATATAAGGTCTTGCGTTCCAGGGTTAGAACATTGCGTCCAAGGAACTCGGAAAAGAGGAAATAGCGGGAAAAAGGAGAAACTATCCTTAAAGTGTTTTGTGAGTGACACCTTTCTTTCTTTGAAAATGTTTTATTGGAAATGTCATTCTGATTTTATTATGAGCTATGATTTGATGAAAAGTGTTTATTTGAAAAGCATGATGCTTGAATATATAGTTCACAATGCATGTCTTATTTGTTTTCTATAAATTGTTGAAAAGCATGTTGTGAAATGTAGTTTACCGAGAAATATCTTATTTTTCATGAAAGGTTTCATATGAACTAATTATGTGAAATGTTGATTTCTAAAATTGTTTAGAGGAGGCTCAATGCTGAGGGACATGAGAAAGCATGTGAGTTTCCCTGGGACCCAGTACTAAGGGACATAGAGAAGGTACTTGGGCAGCCCGCCATATTCCTATGTGCACATAGAGGTTGATATTGCTGGTGCGTCGAGTTCTGCTCCGCATTGAGCTAGGAATGATTTCAACGTTGGGTGTGTTGAGTCTTACTCCACCCCAACTAAGAATGTTTTCGACGTTGAGAGCATTGAGTTTTGCTCCGCCTCAACTAAGGGAAATTTTTAAAAAGAACGAATTGATTTCATGTACAACTATTCTGGAATGTACTTATGTTATTTGATTAAGAAGTTGAAAAGTATGATTTTGCGGTAATGATGATTTGAATCCATGTTTTATGACTAGGGTGTACAATAATTTGAACATGTCTCTTTCGAACTAAAGATAGTTTTACAAAATTTGTCACTCACTGGGCTTTTAGCTCACCCTTTCTTATGTTTTCCATTTTTCAGGTAGCATGACAGTTCCCGTTGCCGATCAAAGTCGAGGTTTGTCAAGAGTTAATGGTATCGCCGTCTTAGGAAGTGTGGTTAAACGGGCATAAGGGAAGTTTGACAGTGAAGTCGATAATAGGGTTGATGATTGCTGTCCTCACGCTCCATCTCGGGCTACAGGAGGGTAGTTCGGGAAGGGGTGTGACAACTTGTATTCTTCAAATCTTAGAGTTTAAAGGAGTTAAGTTCTTTAGATCTATAGATCTTTGGCCTTTGGATCTTCAAAGCTTTGGAGTTTTAGTTTTTAGAGATTTAGTTCTTCCCATATTCAAGAAGTTGTAATCTTGAGTTGATCATAACTTCATAGTCTTGAAATCTTCAAAACTTTAGCACCTCGTTGTCAATGTTTCCAACCCTCTCAAAAATGGAGGGGTAAGACCTCTATTTATAGAGGTTTCCTATCGGTCTTAAAACTTGGCACTATATACTTGCAATTGCCCTAAAAATATTGAGCCCAGGCCTATTTTTAGCCCCTAAAATCTTAAGAATAAGGATTTCCAAAAATTCAAATCCAAATCAATTTTGAACGATGGGGAGTAAAATGGTAATTTTCATAAATATTATTCTTTTGGAAAAATCTAACTAAAGTAGCTAGAAACATTGTCACATAATTCCTTCTAAGTAGAGGAAGATGAACGAATAAAAAATTGTTACTACCTATTTGATTCACACATTTTCCCTTAATTTGTAGAAACTATTTTTTTTAATGAAAATTTGTTCAACTTGACAAGTTTTAGAGGTAATAATTAATTTTTTCTTAAGAATTTTTAACTTAATTAAAAGAAAGTAATTCATTGTTTATTAATTTAAATAGTTTGATATAAACTTATCATACATTGATATTTAAAATATCTGTTGAATGAGTAATTTTGGACCAATCACAAATTGTCATATCATTTCTCAAATTAATGATGAAATTACAAATGATTTAATTTTTTGGACTAATTAAAAGTTCACATGTGTCCCAAATTGAAATTGAAGTTATAAGTTGTCAAATCCTGATGATGCCACGTACATGTATTTGTCGTGGTCGTTGGATCGAACAAAGTAATTTGGTTGTTGTGAATCTAGAGGTGTGTGATGCATAAATGATATTTGAAAACAAGTTTTTCTATCTTTAGCCCAAGTATAAACTAAAAATAAGGAGTCTCGGCAAGTCAGAGGTTGAACATGGAGATTTCGATTTAGATTAATTCTTAGGTAAATATAATTGGTCTCATGCCTATAAGAAATTAAAAGTAGTTATAAGGATTCAAATTGTAAGGTAAACCAAAAGTGGTAGAAGTGTGTGGAGATGGGGTGCACAACAGTTAACAGCAAAAGTAATATATGAATGGGAAAAATAGGGCTAGGGGTTGTTATCATCTATCCTTTGAACGCCACTTAGATTTTATTCCATATTCTCAATCATGCTTGGGTCTCACCTCTCGATAGACAAGCCATATGAATCATGTTTCCACAACGCATGCTTGAACTTAAGATTATTTCTATTTTCTAGAAACACTTCTTACTTTCTTAATGAGATCCACAATCACTTACTCTCTCAAGCAGTTGATTATAACTACTTATTTTGATTAGCTAAGTGGAGATAAGCAATATGTTCAAATGCATTAAGCAAAATGGATTAAATTCTAAGTTTTGTTCACCAGAAAGATGATAACTTTACCCCAACCCTTAATGAATTTAGTTACTCATGGTTTGAATAATAAAAGTGGAAAGGTTAAGATAGAACTCATGATGGATAAATGAAAGTAATGAATATGATAAGTTGTTACAAAAATATTCAATGTCTTGAAGTAAAAGTGTAAACAACTAAGGAAAGTAGAAAAGTAAGAAAGCTGGGTGTCAAGCTAGCAGCCACAATGTCTTGCTCCCGATGGTGATGGATGTGTGCTGCACTGCGTGCGATGGTGAGATGGTTGGTCGATAAGAAGATTACTTTCTCGAGCTTTCTGTCTCTAGTTGTCTTCTTGGATGGTTGCTACTTAGAGATGGTCGAAGTCCAGTGATTTCAACAACATTCTTTTTACCTTCCGAGTTTCCTATTTATAGAACCCGCGTTGTACTTTGGGATGTTGACATTTCATTGCTGACGCTCTACAGGCTATGTTCTACCCTTCGTCATCCTCTGACCGTTTGGTAGTCGATTGTAGTGCTGCAATCAGGGCATAATATCTTCTAAGGGTCAGATTATTTACAAATATAGATCGAGGGCAGAGATCCCAAGGCATCTGTCTTAAGGTACCTTAGTTATGCGTCTACATGCTCGTTGGATGCATGTGTTCAATTTAGACACTTTGTCCTTACAAAGGATCAAACATTTAGAGTAAATTAACTTCATTAAAACAGGTCTTAAGTAGTTCAACATGTTGAACGCAGAGAAAATATTTATCAACAAATTTTATCAATATTGCCGCATGATTCATTAAACTCTCTCCATTGTTTTAAGAAAAGAACTATAATAACTTATATTTCTACAAGTTATCATTGGTCCAATTTGATATTAATATTTAGGATAAAGTCCAATTGAGCAAAAGAAAAAAAAAAAAAAGCTTAATTCAACTCAAAGGTTAACTTAGGCTCAAATCCAGTTAGTTGGGCCCAAGGGTTAGGTCTATGGACCAACCAAGCCTAAGCTCATAAAACACACTTGAGAACTCTATAAATAAAGGAATTCTCCTTCGTTTGAAAAGTTCAGAAATTTAAGACTCCAAAAGTTGAATCCACATGAAGACTTCTCATAACAATCATCTGAGAACATATGGAGGATTCTCACAATAACTAGAAGACTTCTTAACTCGTGAGCTGAATCATACATGAGGACAAAAGTTCTTAGAAGGCACAAACATTCTTCCAAGACTTCAACTTCAAGAACATCTGCATGCTGCGCTTCCTCAAATCAAGCATATGCATTCAATAGAGAGAATCAAATGATTAAGTACTAGAGATTGAACCACATCTGCATAAATCAACATATACACAAGTTCGACTCCACGAAACACGTGTCTCCAAAAACCTCGTGCAAACAATATCGACAAAAAATGTTTGTAATTCACTTATGAAAGTAAGGATTAAAATTGCATAGTTATTTATTTTTTAAAAAAATTGATACAATTATTAGTTTGAAGTATTAATTGATACCATTTAAAATAATATGTCATATAATAAAGGGTTGTTTTCAAATATAGGAAAATGAGCCAAAGTACAAGTATAGAAAATTTTCACTATTTATAAATAGTTTGATATTTTTTCTATTTATAATAATTTTTCTACAATAAAGTTGTTTATATTCGGTATTAATCCATTTAAAAAGGTTAAAAAGATTTAATTAAACTAACTGAAAATTTTAAACTATCACTACGTAATTAAAATAAATAAATAGAATGCAATTTATTTTGAACACTTCAAAAACAAATAATATTTTTTTTTCTAAAAAGAAAAAAGTTGGGTTGAATGCGTCTCCCAAGAAAATCATAAGAAAAAGAAAACGCTGCATCCATAGGTTGAACCAACGTACTCTTACTAAAAAAATTACCTTATACTTCCCTATTTAGTTTTATAAAACCAACGCTATTTTACCAATTTTTTCTTAAT
Organism: Citrullus colocynthis; assembly: GCA_031780015.1. NCBI lineage: Eukaryota > Viridiplantae > Streptophyta > Magnoliopsida > Cucurbitales > Cucurbitaceae > Citrullus > Citrullus colocynthis. The sequence goes on along the minus strand of QLSR01000124.1, from coordinate 272,169 downwards.
CACTAATATTCATCCAATTGATCCTAGAGAATTCGAGTAAGCTTTATGAAAAGTGTCTGCGTCATTTTGAGTGTTAACTGTAAGTGTACGGGTCAAGTTATAATATAAGACGGTGAAGTTCGAATATCGTTCCACTAGAGATCCAATTTTGAAGGTTAAAGTTACTTAGCTATTCTAGAATCAAATCAATTTTATTTGAGGATAGGGATTTAATTTGTGAATTATGGAAAATACAAAATAGATAAGGAATATTAAAGTGAGAAACACAAGAGCCAAAGAGAGTTCTAGGGTAATGAATCATTGTTTATTTCATTATGCAATATTATAGAATTCATGGATTTTATTGTAATTCATATGCTTAAGTCTAGAAACTTAATTCCAAGTTATTTTCTCTAAAAAACAACCCTTTCTCATGCAACTCGATTGATTACTAATCTCTTGAAACCAATATAAATTACATGGCATTAAAAATAGTCTTTAACAACTTTTATTGTCAATCTAACTACTCTCGTGATAGATTAACAACAATTCATTGTTATAGATCAAGTTAAATATATAATCTCTCAATCATACATCTAACCTAACATGTGAAGGTGGCCAATCCTCAAGAATTAAACACAATAACAATGAAAAGCATAATCATTCCAACAAAATCATGAAAGTCTACAATATCAACATAAATTCATAAACAATTCATCAAAACCCTAAAACTAAAGAGTTTAGCCACTCATAGCTTGAAGCAACATGTTCAAACAATATAAACAAAGAAAGAGTGTGAAGAAAGGGAAACTCTACTAAAAAGGGACTCTTGATTGAGGTAGCACTATCACAATCTCCTTGGCTCTCACGTCGAAACTCGAACGACACCACGACTCTCTCGAACTCTTTTTCTCTTCCTTGCAGCTAACTCACTCTTTGAACTCTTTTATGAACTCTCACTCAATTCTCTCCTTCTTGTGACTCTTTTGGTCTGTAATTTTGTGCCTTGATTGATGAATTGAGCTCACCACCAATTAGGAATATGAGTAATGTTAAGTAAATAACCAAACTTTGTTGTTTTGTTCTCTTGATAAAATAAGGTAGAAGTAGTTATGATACTTAACTAAATTAATGGCTTATGGAATATATTTGAACTCAATTCACTATATTAAAACTTGACACTATATACTTGCAAGTTTGCATGGTCCAAAGAATCAAGTAACACGTGCTAACAAAAATTTAGAGAAATTCAATAATTTTGAGGACAATGTCACGATGCTGCTCCAAGAATACCAACCCTGTGACTAGGGTTTCTTTATAAATACCTCTTTGTTATCTGAATTTGAGGAGGTCTTTTAGAGGGTAAAAGTTTGCTTCCTATTTCTACTTATTTTTTGGACACAGAGGACAAACACTTGTCCTCTCTTGAGATCGAAGGAACAAATTCAAAGTTGGTCACAGTAATTAGTAGTGGATTGGGTTGAAGAAAAAAGTTTTGAGAAAATTGTACAGATTTTCAAAAAATGGAAAAATAATAAATTTCAATAGTTTTGCAAATGATTTCTCTACTGAATTTAGTCTCGATTCTCAGCAATTTTGTATAGCTCTCTAAATGATCTATCTTTTAAGTCATCTAATATTGTTGGTTTAAGGTGTTTAATGTGTTTAAATGTTCATATTCATAGAAAATCGAGCATGTAAGCCCTAAATCTTTATTATCTTCCCTAAGTTTAAGTTAGATTTAAATATTTTGTTTCGGGGGATAAATACTTCATGTACGAATGAAGTAAAATCAAGAATGAGAATAGGGCGGTTGTATTATTGTTGGTCAAACTATTACTTACCATCAACCACTTTAATTTTATATGGTTTAGGGTAAGCTAAGGTTAAAGGGGAAATAAAAGTTATTAAGGAAAAAGTTGGGGAAAAATCAATTAGGTGTTAGAAGGAAAGGAGAGAGAAGTAATTGAAATTTTTGTTCTCTTTGCTACATGAGTGTTCAGGAGACATCGAAGGACAAATGATTGAAATTATGTAAATCTTAAGAGAATTAAAATGGAATTAGTTAAGTGTTTGACATAGAGAAAAAAATGGAGAGGTAAAAACAAAATTTACTGTTGTCTTCTTTATGTAGTTGCTATTTGTGGCTAACTCCACTTTTGACTTGGAATTCCCACATTCTACCATATTCAATAACTTATGATAGCTTTAGCTTGGATTGGGCTTCAGATTTATGGAAGTGTGAGATATGAAGAATTAAAAAGATTAGAATAAGCTCGGTGTTTAGAAGGAAAGATTGTGTTGATACCTTGGGTAAAATATATTCCAGGACCAGGGTAGCGTACAAGCCCTTGGGAGTCTTCAAGTAACCGTGAGTGACATTGATTTAAAATATTTTTGCTTGAGTTTATGTTTTCTTTTTAACTCATTATATGACTTGTGAGTGACATTGATTTGAAATATTTTTGCTTGAGTTTATGTTTTCTTTTTAACTCATTATATGACTTGATGAAAAGCATGATTTGACTATGATTTATAAAACCATGCGTCGAACCTCTTTTTGAACATGTTAAAATACTTGAACTTAGAAAAGCAATATTTTCTTGTTATGTTTTGGAACTATAAGCCAAACCATGATATGAAATGGCTTAGGTACTTAAATTGGGGAAGCATTTTTAAAGTATGAGAAGGCTTATTCGTGTGCTTTCAAACCAATGATTGATGACATATCTAAATATGTTCTTAAAGTATGATTTCCAAACTATTCGAATTGTACCTTAGTTATGTTATATAGACCCCGATACTGAAGGACGTTGAGAAGGTATCTGAGAGGATATGCCTTGGTCCCAAATACTGAAGGACGAGCAGAAGGTGTCTGGGGGACTAGTGAGCCTAGATGGCAAGTATTAACGTTGTTAGTATGAAGATTACTCTACCACAGCTAAGGTTTCGACATTGAGATTATTGAGCAAGTGTTCTACCTCAACTAAGGTTAAAAGGGTATTATCTATGAGTTTTTACAAAATATGATGTTTTGAAGTTTTTTTTAGTCCACTAGCATATTTTCTAAGCATGTATTTCAAAGCATAGTTTACTAGCTCTCATCACATAATGTTTTTAAATGTTATAAGTATGTTTGAGTAGTTACTCATCGGGCTTCCCAGCTCATGTTTTAATGTTTCCTCTCCCAAGATAGTGAAAGAGTTCCAGATGCTTAGCCTTGTTAAGACTTGGTTGCCACTGCATAGTCCCAGCTCCTAATGTGTTTTGTTTACCTCGTATGTACTTAGTTTTGGTTTAGCATATTAATAGGGTTGTAAATTATACTCAGGGGTAAATGTACATGACTGCGAATATTAGGGTTGGATGAAGTATATCTTTATTTTGCAAGTTAAATGAAATGGTTGCCGATAAGGAGTTGGGAATTCCCTGTCTTGACATCCTTTTCTAGGTTAAAAGGGTAATCTAGGAGGGGGTACGATAGAGCATAACGTGCATTTATGAGTATTAAGGGTGATTTGGGGTTAATTTTGGAGTTTTTGGGAGCTTAACTGAGCAATTGAGGCTTTAAGGGCCTAAAATGAGCATTTTTCCCCTACCTAAAACTATTACAATACTCCACCATGCTCTCACACGAGCTTTGAGATAGAAGCACATGCACTGTCATGACACTATCGAGGATTAATATGAGCAATGTTATAGTTCAACGCTGTAAGGCATTAGAGTTTTTCCTAGTAGCATCACAATTGTATCCACTAGCGTTCCAAAGTCACTAATTTTATAAAATTCCCTATTTTATATCTAGGGTTGTGCGGAGAGACTTAGGCAATTTTAGAGTTTTGTTTTGATTAATTTTGGCCTAACCCCATGATTGAAATTGTTTCATATTAGATTTTCGCATGGGGGATCGAGGTTCAATGTAAAACCCAGAGTTTAGGAGGGGAACGTGAATGAATCGAGATCACATTTGAATGAGAGGTATCTTGAGGATATGAAAGTATAGTTAAAAAATGCTTGAAAGAATAGAAAGTTACTACCCATACCAATAAGGTGCACCTTCCTTTTTGATGGCTCAATCATAAGAACTTCAAAGTTAATGTTGGGAGTGTTGGGACTGGTGTGTCCTAAATATCTTGGGTCTTGTAGTTTTGTAAATTGTATCTACATTTTATTTATTGAATAAAATAAGAAGTTATTTATCTATCTTATGCAGTAACTCAATTCAATAAGCTAAGATTCCAAGGTTATTTTATGTAAACTTAAACATATATGTGATTGACATACAAGGTTGGATCATGTTTAAGTAATAACCAAAAGGTCTCTAGTATAGGAATAAGGTTGGGTGTCTTATTCTAGTAACACTACAGATACGACCCACTTTGTAATTGTTACAAGGCGTTGTAAAGTGTTACAAATGATTTGATCCTAGTCGTTCATGTGGAGACATGTGAGTGGGGGTATCCTATGCAAAGAGTTTGTATAAGACCAAACTGTGAAATGTTTAATTTCTCTTTGTAGTGCTGTTAATTTGAAAAAATTAACATTTCATAGGATGACTATAGGTAACTCGACCTGAATCCTATATGAGTTATGAATTCATGTCTATAAGGGCAATCCTTTGATTTGTATGGGTGAGAGTAGCCAAATCGTCGACTCAATAAACCTACCATTTTGAGGATTTGTCTAACTAGTGAGCTAGGAACATATCTCCATAAGATGCAATTCACTCCTTCACATGTTTAGAGTAAGCCGATAAATTACTCCCTTAAGGGCTAATTTCAGGTCTTGAACAATGAGGCCTTGATGCGTACTTTTAGTGTTAACCGCAAGTAGACGAGTCAAGTTATAATATAAGACGGTGAAGTTCGATTATCATTCCACTGGAGATCCAATCGTGAAGGTTTATGTTACTTAGCTATTCTAAAATCGAATCAATTTTATTTGAGGATTGGAATGGAAGTTGTTAATTATGGAAAATATAAGCCAAATAAAGAAAGTATTAAAGTGAGAAACACAAGAGTCAAAGAGAGTTCTAGGGTAATGAATCCTTGTTTATTTCATCATGCAATATTATAGATTTCATGGATTTTATTGTAATTCATATGCCTAAGTCTAGAAACTTAATTCCTAGTTATATTCTTTAAAAAACACCCTTTCTCATGCAACTCGATTGATTACTAATCTCTTGAAACCAATACAAATTACATGGCATTAAGAATAGTCTTTAGCAACTTTTATTGTCAACCTAACTACTCCCGTGATAGATTAACAACAATTCATTGTTATAGATCAAGTTAAACATACAATCTCTCAATCATACATCTAACCTAACATGTGAAGATGGCCAATCCACAAGAATTAAACACAATAACAATGAAAAGCAAAACCATTCCAACAAAACTATGAAAGTCTACAATATCAACATAAATTCATAAACAATTCATCAAAACCCTAAAACTAAAGAGTTTAGCCACTCATAGCTTGAAGCAACATGATTAAACAAAATAAACAAAGAGAGAGTGTAAAGAAATGGAAACTCTACTAAAAAGAGGCTCTTGATTGAGGTAGCACCGTCATGATCTCCTTGGCTCTCACGTCGGAATTCGAAGGGCACCACGACTATCTCGAACTCTTTTCCTCTTCCTTGCAACTAACTCACTCTTTGAACTCTCCTATGAACTCTCACTCAATTCTCTCCTTCTTGTGCCTTTTTTGGTCTGTAGATTGACGATCGATTGATGATTAAGGCTGTTGAAAACCCCAAAATTTATAGAGTTGGCTGCCCCAAAATCTTACAAAAAATACCATTTTTCATTTATGGAAAACTGGCGTCGCGACGCTATTGAAAATTTGAAGACGCCAACAGCGTCGCGGCGCTAGGGTTACGTGCAAAATTATTTGCTCTTAGGTTTTAGCTTCGCGACGCTGCCCCAATTTTTGTCATATTGAGTTTTTTTTCTCTTTTTTGCCGGATTCTTGCTCGGTTTTGATCTTTTGGTCTTTTCTTCTAATTTTCCTCATTTTAACCTAAAAACCACTAGCAAACAAGTAAAATCTGATATAAACTCCCTTAATTTGAGAGGATAGAAAGCACTTTTCAAGCGCTTATCAGGCCTCACCCTCTCACTAGCCCGAGAGGGGTTAGTTTATAGTTTGACTATAAATAGTTTGTTCATTAGAGGGATCAATGGTACTTAAGAAGTTAGATATAACTACAAGGGTAAAACGGTAATTTGACCCAGTTGTAGTTATGAGTAATTTGTGAAGAGTCGACTTACTGTTGATTAGTAAATTCCATAGATACAGAAATATATCTGTAGTACGAATAGTGCAACTATAAGTCTTTACTGGAGTGATCTACAGTTAATGAATATTGATTAATCTAATTAAAGAGTTTAATTGATTAATCTCATATCATTGGAGTTTCTAACTATAGGTCTATGAGGTCCCCTTACTAGCTCATAAAGGATTAGTATAAGAATCAAACTTTTTGGTTTAATTTGAAATGTTCAAATTAATAAGGGAATCAATTGTATGTGATACAATTAGCATAATGTACATAGATACATTATAATATAAAGTTTATTCTAAATAAGATTCAAAATTTATACTTTATATTATAAGAAAGATGAATATTTAAATGAAATCTAAATATTAATTATATGAATGAGATTCATATAAAAATTACAGGTTAAAATTAATATGAATGACATTCCTATTAAAACTATAGGTTATGTGAAACAAGGTTATTTGAATATGATTCAAATTTAAATTAAATATGAAATATTTAATTAATTAATTAAATTTATTAAATATGATTTAATAAATTTATTTTAATTAATAATATTGTTATTATTATTTTATTAAATAACTCCCATGTAGTGGGGAGTTATTCTGTTCCCTCTCTATCACACTCACATTTTACGTAAAAGAGAAAGTAGAGAGAAATGATGAAGAGAAGTTACAAAAGTGATTTACATAAGAGTTTTGTATAAAAAAATTCTCTCCTCCTCCCAAAAACTCTTTTATCATCTCAATTTTACAGAAAAGTTTTGTGAGTCCATACTTGTTCGACAAGATTTCCGAAGAAATTTAATTTGTGGAACTTGAACTTTGTATTTGTATTAATTTCAGTGTTGTGAGTACAATCTCTAATATTTGATCCTTTGATTCTTTCTCTGGACAAAATAAACCTTAATCCTTAGGTTTGTTGATTTTCTTGGATGATCAGCCTTTGGGCTTAATGATCTTCTTTGGTGATCGGCCTTTGAGTTTGTTAATCTTCTTGGATGATTTACCTCTAGGCTTGTTGATCGACCTTTGGAGTTTCTGACTTCAGAAGCTTCAGAGAAAGTCTTCTAATCTTCTGAATGTCCTTTAAGCTTTTGTCTTTAAATCTTCAAGAGAGTTATATTCTTGAGAGCTTTAGTTTTTTAATCTTCAAAGCTTCAAGAGTTTTGCATTCTTTAAAGGTTGTATTCTTCAGATCTTTTAAGCTGAGGGGGTTGTGTTCTTCAAATATTTAGAACTTCAATCTTTGGATCTTCGAATCTTTGGAGCTCTAGTGTTCAGAGTTTGATTAGAACTTTAAGAGGTCTTGAATCTTCAGGATTTCATCTTCAGAGCATTAGCCTGCCATTGTCAATGCTTTCCCCCACAAATGAAGAGATAAAGCCTCTATTTATAGAGTTTCTATGGGTCTTTATGGGCTTGGGCCCAAAAATTGGGATTGGGCTTGAGCCCAATATCTTCTTTGGCTCAAAAAAAAAATTCACAATGGACTTGAATTGGGTTGGACTTTTGACCCGAGCAACTTTAATTACTCAGCCAATCTGATTTATAAATTCCACAATGCATTCGGACTTTGTTATGATGACATGGCAAAATTTGGTTGGCCGAAATTTCTCATTCAACAATACTCTCTAAATTCTCTCTTCTTCCTCCTCAATAATTCCTTTGCCAAAATCATAGAGAGCCCACACACTCCTCTTTGATTCTACCTTGAGAATAGCAAGGTTTCCATTGTGGTGGTGTTCCCACGAGAAGAAGAGTTCTTCTTGTGCTTTCGTTGGAGAAGTTCTCCAGTTCATGGTTCGAAAAAGAAAAAAAGTTTCCACATCGAAGACGGTCTTCAAAGGTAGAAAAACCTTCTTCCTCTAAACTATTCTCAAAAGCATGTTAATAATATGTTGTTTATCTTGTATTATTGTTCTATGTAATTTTGTTTTTCTCAAAACAAATTTGATGGCACAAGGTGATCATTTGCTTCTGCTGAGAATTTGATTCCTTTAGAGAGACCTCCTATGAATTTTCAAAGGAGCATGTGAGTGAGGACAAAGCATGTTAAAAGGATCCGTGTTGGTTTGTGGATTGTCTTCATTCTTGGAAGGAGTTATATAAGCCCCTTTCCTTTACAGTTGAGCAGCTTTGACTTCGGTTCGCCAGTTCAGGCTCAACTCCTCCATTTTGCTACCGTGTCATGTCTTTCGGTCTCAAACTGGGGTGCGGGAACCGACGGTGACTGTAAGCCCCATACTTGTCATTGGGAGAAGGTAAGTAAGAAGAAACTTTGGGATAGGTATTGAGTAAAGAAAAAATTGGCCGAGTTGTGTGAGAGCAAAATGGCTAAGTGTTGGCCATGTGATGGGTGATTATGTGTTGAGGGTATGTCTAAAGCTTGACAAGAGTTGCTGTTGGTAGGCATGCGTTGAAGAGGGCAGCTCGGCGTGGAAGTAGATGTGAAGGAAAAAGGGTGCAATAGGCATTAGTAGAAATATGCGTTGAAGGCTACTATGTGCTAGAAGTTGGCATTGCTATGCATTGAGATGGCCTATGCGTTGAAGGGTGGTATGCGTTGGTGCATAGAAGAAGGGCCGAGAGGGCCATGCGGTAGTCGGCTATTCGGCTTTGGGCAATCAGTGGCATGGTGAGTTGAGACTCTGCGTTGCCGAAGCCATGCGCGGAAGGTTGCATTAGCTAATTCAAGAAGGAAGATGATGGTAGAGCTGGTAAGTCGGTGATTTATATTGACATATAAATGAATGCATTGAATAATTAAACCCTTTTGGACATATTTTCGAACTCAGATTGACTTCATTTCGCAGACGAACAACGAGGAGAGGTGGAAGAAGGTGTTTATATCGAATTCAACTAGAAACCAGATCATTTTCATGGAGACTTTGAAGCTGGAACCAGAAGCTTGATTGTTGCTGATAAATCTGGACACCAATTGGTATTTGAAGAAGAGTGAGCTGAAGCAGTTGAAGCTAGGACTGAAACTTTGAGGTTAGTAAGTTGATTTAATTCTTAGCAACTTCCATGAAGGATGTTTAAGCTAAATCCGAGCAAAAATGTGTTAATCTCTAGGAGGAAGTGATCGGAGTTGAATTGCTAGACAATTCAAGGTAGGCAAAGTCATTTGGGAATAACTCTCAAACAAAGACGAGTTATGATCTGAAATTTTGAGGTAAGCTAGGAAAATCACTACTTTACAAGATTGTAGAAGAGGGGAAGTTCTGATTTTGGCTGTAATATGGTTTTTAGCAGGATAAAGAAAGGATTAGAAGAGAGGGAAGGAAGCAGTGATATCAGGTGTCGTTAGACAGTGGTATCGCTAAGGAGCTAGAAAGTGAGTAGCGGAACGAGTGTCGCTGATAACGCAAAGAGCTTTGCGTCTCACAACTTTCGCTGAAGTCTCGATGGGTATCGCTCCTTAAGGTAATCTCGCTAGTCTAGTTCACTCCGGTTTCGCTAGTGTAGTACCCAGTAGTGTGAATTTTGTTGGTAGTCTCGCTAGTGACATAGAGTATCGCTAGTTATGAATATGCATACCTAATGATTATGAAAAAGGAGTTCAAAGGAAACCTAATGTGAGAAATGTGTTTTTACAGGCCAAGAAGAGCTCAGAAAAGCATATAATCCACTCGGGGCCTAAGACAAATTGTGAGTGACTTTCTATTTCATCCAAGGATTATTTCTAACATTGTGCAAGTGAAAACGAGTATGTTTTATGAACTCCTATATGTGTGTTATCTAAATGCAACCCACGGCTGAAGGACCATGTGTGAAGGCCTATGGGGATATGATATATGATATACAGTGCTGAGGACCATGAGTGAAGGCACTTGAGAAATTGATTGAGATGGATTCCAATGCCAAAGGATCTTGTGAGAAGGCATATGGAAAACCAATACATGATGGCTCGGTGCTGAGGGACCATGTGTGAAGACACTTGAGCAGTGAATTAATATGGAACTCAGTGCTGAAGGACAATATGAGAAAGCACTTGAGAGTTGAAACGCCGAGGGACGAAATGTGAAGGCGTGTGAATATATGAATAATAGGGATTGAATTATGAGGTTAATAGCGTTGAGCTTTGCTCCGCTACCTTTTGGAAAGATATTATGTTATATTGTTAAATGGCATGAGTGACCCAGGAATCTGTACTAATAAAATATATAGTAGTTATTATGATCAGTATTAATTTAAGAATTAAATTGTAATTAGGCAACTTAGTCACTCACTGGGCTTTAGGCTCACGTTTTCTTGTTTATTATTGTTCGTTTCAGGTAGCGAGCGTGTCTGGGACGCCTAGCCTACAGAAGATCCTCATCTGGACTTAGTCTGCATTAGTTCTCTGAGATAGTTTATACTCAGTTTATGTACATGTTTTGTCATACATGATCTTTGTAGATACTGAGAGTGGGTTTGTATAATGTGCAGAGTAAATACCTTTTGTGATAAATTATGAGTTGAGAAATTTGAATTTAGAATCTATGTTTAACTTATGATGTTTCACTAGCATAAAGCTTTGTATAATTGATCTGGTACTGATTTATGTTTCAAGATATATGATGACGAGTGTGTGTAGGTCGCACCTACTTCTAGGTTAGGAAGGGAATCTGGGAGGGGGTGTGACAATGACGTTGTCAGGTCGTAGGAGATACAAGGAAATGTTGGAGTCATTAAGTATCAAATCTGGATTTTGAATCCTGGTCCAAATCTTTACCCTGGGGGTGTTACTGATGGTACACATACAAATGAGAGGATCCTAAAGATATGAAATTATCATTAAAAAATGATTAAAATAATTTAAAGTTACTACCTATACCTGTTGGGATTTGTGTCCTAAAGCCTCGTAATTGATTAGTTAATTAATTTAATTATCAATTATGCAATGTTAATTTATTCATTAACGGAAAAATCCAAGGTTATTGCATGAAGTCTTGACATGTATGTAGTTCACATACGAGTGGATCATATTCAAGAAATAGTCTAAAGGTCTATAGTACATGGATAAGACGGCCCACTTTGTAAATAGTTACAAATGGTATGATCCAAACCGTTTATGTAGAGACATGTATGTGAGGGTATCCTATACAAAGAGTTTGTATATAAGACCAGACCACAAAAATTTAATCTCTCTTTCTAAATCCATTAATTGATGAGCTTAATATTTCATAGGATGATCATATGCAACTCGATCTTAATCCTAAGTGACTTATGAACTTCTGTCTGTGAGGTCGGCCTTTGATTTGCATGGGTGAGAGTGGCTCGAGTTGCCGACTCAATAAGCCTATCATTTTGGGGATTTGATTAAATAGAGAGTTAGGAACATAACTTCACAAGATGAAATTCACTTCTTCCGAAATAGGGTAAGTAGATGAGTAGTTCTCTTAAGTGCTGATTTCGGGTCTTGAACAAGGGGCCCCACCCTCTCACTGGCCCGAGAGGGAGTTAGTTTATGGTTGGATCATAAACAAATTGTTCATTAGAGAAATCAGTGGTACTTAAGAATAAGAGGTAATTACAGGGGTAGAACGGACATTTGACCCAGCTATAATTATGAACAACTCGTGAAGGATCAACTTGCTTATATTGATTATATCCATGGACACAACTTGTCCTATGGTGCATAAGAGTTCAACTATGGGTCTATAGTGGTTTGTCGTGTAGTTAATGAATGAAAATTGATTTAATTAAAGAGTTTAATTAATTAATCTTGGATCATTGGAACTTATTATCAGTAGGCCCATAAGGTCCCCTTAGTAGCTCACCACGGACCAACAGTGATAGTAGCTCCTTCATTAGGATGATGGAGTTGCGAAGGATCAACTATGTTGAAAGAAAAATTTGAAATGTTCAAATTTATGAGAAAAAATATTAATTGTATTGGATACAGTTAATTACATGATTTATTATGAAGTTTATTTGAATAAGACTCAAACTATAACTTTATAATATGGAGATTGAATATAATTCAAATAATTAATTATTTATTTGGATGAAATCCATATAAATAAATAGAGGAAGAATGAATTAATTAATTTAAATTGGATTCAAATAATTAATTATTTAATTTGGATGAGATTCAAATTAAAGATTCTGTAGAATTATATATTTAAATAATATTTAAATATTTTAAACCATTTAATATGAGATATGATTTAGGTAGATATTTATTAATATTAGATATTACTAAATATTTAATTTAAAATCTATAGAGTTCTATAAATACGACCTTTGGGAGCCCTCATAAAACACACCCTCTAAAAGAATAATCAAGAATAATCTCTACGATTGCTCTAAAACTCTCCCTCTAGAAATTCTCCCAATTTTCTTAGAAAAGTTCTAAGAAAATTCTTCTTTCCATTCCTTCTATTTTTTCAAGAAGCGGTTCCCATGAACTGGTTCCTTGCCAAAGTCATAGCAAGGAAGATCTCTTAGAAAAAGAAGACTACAAAGAGAAGACTATCAGTTCGAGGAGAAGATTCTGCTAAAATTATGGATCGGCAAAGGTATGTTGCTTAATCTTTTTCTTAACTTTTTATATTTTTAATTTTTTCAAGAAATCAAAGAACGTGATCACACGCTTCCGCTGGAATTCAATTCCCTTCAATACCAACAAGGTGCACCTTACTTTTCGATGGTTTAATCATAAGAACTCTAAAGTTAAGTGTGCTTAGGTTGAATCAATTTTATGTTGAGTGACCTCTTAGGAATTTTCCTAGGAAGCATGTTAGTGAGAACAATTATGAGTTTGTAGGGATAGTTTTCACTCTTGGAAGCAGTTCATGACAAGCAATGTCACAGGGATGTAGGATAATGTCGAGGTCATCAAGTGTTGAATCCTAGGTTTGAGGCATTAAGATTTTGACGTTAGGGATTGAGGTTCAATGTCTGGCTAGGACAAACACCAATTTTAAGGTAAGACGAACTTTAGCTAATGGTTTTGTGAGATTTATCTATGAACTATTATAAGCTTCTCTAATTTTCTAGTTTTTATTTTTTTGTGGAGAATTTTTTTGAGCAATATATATTTGATTAATGTGATAGATTAGTTATCTAAAAGCATAGGTCTATCGTGCATATGATTCATGTCGAGATGATCCATGATTGTAAGTTCTTGAGCACATAAGGTCAAACTTTGTTTGTTGAACTTGAACTGTTAGATAGTTTCTATTCACACTGTGTTTAATTTGTGAAAATGCATTACAGGCGATTTGGGGTTAATTATTTAGAGCTATTGGGACCTTAATCAAACAACCATGGTTTAAAGGACGTGAAATGATCATTTTTCCCTAGCCCAAGAAGCATTGTAGTGCTCTACAACGCTCATACGTGGTACACGAGATAGAAGCACTTGAAGCATCATTACGCCTTTGAGGGTTCAAATTAGTAGCATTGCAACACTAAAGCTCAATGTTGCAGGGTGATGTGGTTTTTCCTACCAACGTCGCAACTCTCTTGGGCATTCTATAAAAATCCCTCTTTCATTTCTAGGGTTGGTGTGGAGAGAATTAGGCATTTTAAGTTCAGTTTTGGTCGATTTTGGCTAAAACTCATGAGATTTCCATGCAATCACTTTGTTTTTTAAGATTTCTGTGTTGAGGATCGAGGCTAGACCCAAAATCCCAATGTTGAGGTAGGATGGACTTGAACTTATGGTTTTGTGAGATTTATCTATGAATAGTTTTAGGTTTCTCTGATTTTCTAGTTTCTATTCTTCATTTCAAATCAACAATGTATGTTCAATTAATGTGACAAATTACTGATAAAAGCAAGTGAACACGTCGAATTAATAAAATCATGACCAAGTTAAGTATTATCCTAAAAAAAAAAATTGGTATTCATACATTTAACTATTGCGACTAAACCACTAACTTTATTTTGGCACATTAACAATTGATCTTAGATTATAAACTAAACAGTGCAATTAAAAATGAGTAATTCAATGGGATTAAAATTTCAAGGTATTAAGTCAATCATGAATTTTCAAATTAGCCTGTCCATAAATGGACTAATTACTAACAATTGCACAAATCTAGAGTCTAAATTCGAGATATTCCTTTCCAAGCTCAATTCGTTATAACCCTAGCAGTCTGACTCAAATCGCTTTGCATTGATCATACTGCAGCGTTAAAACTCTTCACAAACAATCCTTATTATCCTCCTCTCATTTTCATACATATTTAGATAACAATTTGACCTACCATGTCTATCTCAGTTCACTTTCTCTCAAACAATAGCACATGCACATTTGATTCGTGGCTAGTGAAGGAATCAAATTCCTTTGTGGAAGCGCGTAAACGTGTGTGCCTTTGAAATTTGTTTGGAAAAATCTTGAAAAAAATAGAGAAATTTCATAATATAGGATAAACAAATCTCATAAGCATGCTTTTTACATAAATCAAATCAAGGAGAAGAGGTTACCTTTGATGACAACTCTTCAATTTTCTCCAAATCTTCATTATGATCACGATCTTCTCAATTCTTCAACTATATCAAATAGGACACCACCGCTAAGCCTTCCCTGCTATTCTTCAGGAAGGAATAGGTTTGTGGGAGCCTTTTTTGGAAGATTGGGAAGAGTTTTTGCAGAGAAATCTTTTCTCTATAACTTGAGAGTGATGAGAGATTAAGAGTAAAGAAAATTTTGTTGTTCTCAACACGAAATCACATTCTACTAAAAAATGATAGAGAGTGGGAGGTTAATTAGGGATTAACTTCCCTTTAACCATCCTTTAACTCCCCTTAACCATGGAGAGTTAAAATTTAACTATAGTTAAAGTAAATCAAATTTAACTTAAATTAAATTAATAAATACTAATTAATCTAATTAATTAATATAAATTAATTAAAGTGTTGTTTTCAAATGTAGAGAAATGAACCAAAATATTTACAAGTATAGCAATGTGATATATCGCGATAGACTGTCATAGATACTATTTATGTCTATCTGTGTCATGATAGATACAGCTAGTAGTCTATTGCGGTCTATCACAAATAGATTGTGATATTTTGCTATTATGTGTAAATATTTTCAATAGTTTTATCATTTAAAATAACTACCCTTGATTAAATATCATATATTTAGTTAATATTACATTTAAATATATTTCCCCCTCATAACCTATAGTTTAAATATGAATCTCATTCATATTTTGTTTTAACCAATAGTTTTAATATGAATCAC
This sequence comes from Citrullus colocynthis, assembly GCA_031780015.1. Taxonomy (NCBI): domain Eukaryota; kingdom Viridiplantae; phylum Streptophyta; class Magnoliopsida; order Cucurbitales; family Cucurbitaceae; genus Citrullus; species Citrullus colocynthis. The sequence continues at coordinate 256,715 of QLSR01000124.1, read as the reverse complement.
ATTCATATTATTTAATATTTGAATCTTATTCAAATATATTATTTTCTCATATTATAGAGTTTAATTTTGAATCTAATTCAAAATTAATCTTTATAATATAATTTATCATATACAATTGATAGATAATTCTTTCATTATATGAATCTTATTCAGATTAATTTAATTTTGAATCTAATTCAAAAATAACTTTATATTATAATGTATCTCTATACATTATATTAATCGTATGTTATACAATTAATGCACATTCTCTTATTTAATTTAAACAATTCAAATTCATCCTAAACTAAATTTCCTTGTTTTACCCTTAGTGAGCTAGTAGGGAGACCTAATAAACCAATAGATTAGAAGCTCCAATGATACAAGATTAATTAATTAAACTCTTTAATTAAATTAATAAACATTCATTAACTATGGGTGATAGCACAAAAAACGTACTACTTTCCTCAGCTTAATTCGGGCTCGTTCTAGAATTTTATGAGTTTATTCCTATGATTTGGTAGGTTATGAGCACCAAGAGGTAGAATTGACCCCAGTCCCAAAAGGAGCGAAAATGAACAAAAAATGAGCTCTGGAGCATCAATTGTGAAGAGAGAGAAGAAAAAGAAGCAAAATAGAGCAGCAGCTTGCCTGAGGACTCGAGAGCATTCTTCAGGCAAGTGCGTAGGCTCTCTAAAGCTTGAAGGATACGAAAGCCGCACACGTGCGAGATTGCCTAGGCGCCTGGGCAGGCACTTCAAATTCTTGGGTGAGCGCTTAGGCGCTATGACTAGATTTAAATGCAAAATTTTGCGAATTAGGTAATTCCGTGCTCAATATTGGAGCCTCCACACCCATTTTCTCTATTTTTTCTTATTCACAGCATTGAACTTATTGTATTTTGCATTTATTTCATGCTTGGACTTCATCTTAGTACATTATGAGTGGCTAAGGTAAGTAGTTTTTAGCATAGGATAGGATTGAAACCCATTTTGGATGGTCGTGAGACTTGGTTTGTAGTTCATTAATGCATATATTGTTGATTATTTACAGTTCTTGAATGAGAAATTAATGTCTATGCTTTGGATTTATAAGTTATTAGTCATCTCCGTTGATTCATTGAATGTTGTGTTTTTTCTTCGTATTTCAACTATCTTAAGGGCAATAAGATTGAAGCATGCTATGAGGTCGGTTATAGGTTGTTCTAAACAATTCCTTCATAATATTTTGCATGTTTAATCACTTTCAAGAACCAATTGGTAGTAACATAGGCTATCCCATTATTCTATCAACTTAGCTTGACTACCTTTCTTAATACGGATGTTTAATTAATATGGATGCTACATAACCCAATTAGTTAAGCAACTAGGTTGTTTAAGGAATTAAACAACATAACAGGGCAAGTATCTTGAGTCTTCTTGAATACATGGGCTAAGGATAAAATCGAAAAACACTGCATATTTGTAGATGTTCTATGATCAACCAAACAAATGGGTGGATTTTGAATCATCGACTAGATCTTTTAATCATTTAAGTTCATTTCAATTTTTGCTTTACTTTTACGCACTCTAAATTCGAGTCTTTACATTTCGTGAAAAAAATACACAACCCCCCCTCCCCCCCCGTGACAACCTCTAAATCCTATAAAAAGCGAGGTCATCCTAGGTTCCCTGAGGAGACGACTCGGTCTTGCCACCTATGCTGCATCCTTGTAGTATAGTTAGTGAGGTTCAAAGTTTTATAAATTTATTTGATTACTGGTCTTTTTGGGAGTTAAACGACGCCCATAAAGTTGTTGATTACTGTTGGGTCACTCCACTAAAGACCCACAGTTGCACTCTTCGCACTTTAAACATATTTTTGTGTCCATGGATATAACCAATCCACAGTGGGTCACAAATTGCTCGTAATTACTGCTGGGTCAAATTACCGTTTTACCCTTGTAATTTTCTCTAATTCCTTAAGTCCTACTGATCCTCTAATGAAAAACCTGTTCTTGAGCCAATAAGAGGGAGGGGCCCCATTATTCAAGACCCAGAGTCAACATTTAAAGGAGCACTTCATCTACTTACCCTAAAGACGGGAAAGAGTAAATTTCATCTTCTATAGCTATATTCCCAGCTTCCTACTTGGACAAATCCCCAAAATGGTAGGCATATTGAGTCGGCGAATCTAGCCACTTTCACCCATACAGATCAAAGGACTGCCTTCATAAACAAAAGTTCATAACTCACTCAGGATTAAGGTCAACTTACCTATGGTCATCCTATGAAATGTTAACCTTTTCAGTAAATGGTGTTATAAAAAGAAAATGGATCATTTTGTGATCCGGTCTTATACAAACTCTTTGTATAGAATTTTTATAGGATACCTCACACGCATGTCTTTACATGACCGATTAGGATCAAATCATTTGGAACACTTTACAACTTTTGTAACAATTACAATGTGAGTCGTATCCATAGTGTCACTAGGATAAGGCACCCAGCCTTATCCTTATACTACAGACCATTTAAATTATTACTTAAACATGATCCACCTATATGTTAACCACATACATGTTTAAGTTACACAAAATAACGTTGGATTTTTCTTTAAAGGATAATTGCATACATAATATAATCAATCATTATTTCAAATAACAAATTAACTACGAGGCGTTAGGGCATACATCCCAACAGCCAGTTGATTAAAAGAACTGTCACAGATAAAATCAAAATGAATTTGATTCAATAATAATCCAAATGTCAACAAATTAACTCATATTCAATCCAAGAAATCATCAAACAACCTAGATAAGAATCTTCAAATCAAATAGATAATCTCGTGTTATCTCTCTCTCTTTCTCTTTTGCTATTATCTTAAAATTTATGCATTTTATTTTATGCATTTAGTTTACATGTCATTCCAATCCCCCCCCCCCCCCCTCTTTTACAACTTTTTGTAGACTAATTTCTCATTTCTAAGCTAATTTTTGCGTCAATTAAACATTTAAGATAGGAAGATGTCAAGGAATGTTTCAGCAACGTTGCAAACAATGTGGCTAAAAATAGCTTACTTTCATTGACATGTTGCGACATTACCAAGAGTTGTAAGAATTAAGGAAAAAAAAAAGCATTAGCATTAAATGAACCCTAAACCCAAAAAAAAAAAAAAAAAAAATTATCACGCCCCTTTTTGCGTGTCAACTGCTATCTTGTTCACTTATTTATTGTCATCCTTGACACCACCTAAAATGTGTTATATTGCTCAACATAATTCTAGGTGTTGTTTAGTTGTTTAATATGTTTATTTATGATTTTGTAGATTTCAAGCACATAGGAGGCATAATCGAGTGTTGGGTCAAAAACCAAGTTAAAACGGACCATTTGGAGCCCTAATGCATCAACCAGGTCAAACAAGGAGGAATATAATATTCTACACCCTGCAGCATTACAACTCTACAAGGCACTAGGGACCTTATAGCCTAGTGTCGTGGAGCTATTAGCTAGGTATAAGTACCATCTTTCTTCATTTCAGTCACGCATCTTTCAAATTTCTAAATCTCTCTCACCCCCTTTTCTTTTTCCTTTGTAGTTTTGTTGTTCTTTGAAGACTTTGGCTTGTAATCTTCAATCTTGGAGCTTAAACTAAGTGGCTAAGATGAGTTGTCTAGCTTAGGAGTAGGAGAAACCCATTTATATCGATTGTGAGGATTTGGCTTAATTTAGGATTTCTTGATTGTATCCTTGTGATCCTTGAATGGTTTTGAATTTCTGTGCTTAAGTTTATGCTTTGATTGATCACCCACATATAATGCGTGACATTTTATCGTATGGTAATTGTTGATTAGCATGAATCGAAGCATGCTTGTGTGTCGATTGGTTTAATTTAAGAAAAAAAATAAATTAGTAACTTACGTTATCGAAGATCTAATCGTCTTAGCGAACCCCTAATCTAAATTCAGGTGTTAGGTTTTTATGGAGGTTATTGAACCCAATTAATTGAGCATCAAGTTTGACTAAGATATTAATTAAAGAACTCAGATGCTTGTAATAGTGTTTGTGGGCAAGTAGGCTAAGCACTTGCATGAATTAGAAATTATCTTTAAAAATCCTATGATTAGTCTAACAATTGGGTAGATCTTAACTTTTAGGCTAGGCAACTTTTATATTTCTTGCACTTTATTTTATGCACTTACATTATCTCACGTTTTACATTCTCACACTTTATTTTTCCACGTTTACTTCTCAATCTACACAACCCTCGTCCCTATTTATACCCCAAGCTTCTTTACATATCGACCTAGTCTTACTATTAATACTACTTAGTAGTAGTGGTTGTATTGATCGGTATTATAAATTTATTTGGTCGTAAGAACCTTCAACAAGTTCCTACCTTCAAATTGGCACCGTTATTGAGGAAGCCAATTAGTCTTGCCTAGTTACTTAGTTAAAGCTTTCTTTTGCTTTGATATTCTTTTGTTTTATTTTTTTATCTTATTGGGTTTTTTTTTTTTTTTTTTGTATTTTTATTCTAACATGGC
>QLSR01000124.1:143082-252019 GCA_031780015.1 Citrullus colocynthis | reverse complement strand
TTTTTTTTTTTTTTTTTTTTTTTTTTTTTTTTTTTTTTTTTTTTTTTTTTTGTATCTTTATTCTAACATGGCAGAAAAGGCTAGTCGTCAATATTATGTGTTATGTGCAGAATGAGCTGCATATCGAGACGAAAAGATTAAGTTGAGCTTTTTTAAATTAGGAGTCAAATTTTTGGGCTAACCTCTCTTCTACGAGTTTTTGTTGGCAGGTAATTACTTTACTTGGAGGCATGTAGAGTTTGCTCGCTTTAAGGTCACTCTTCTAAAGCATGTCCTTAGCTACAACGTACCTTTGTCTCTCGTGGGAGTTGCCTAGCTCGTTCTTCATGTCTGACGGTGCCTGCTATCCTAGATGAGAGGTCCTTCTTACATGAAATACTCAAGCTGAGATGCACCACAAATTTCTCAGAGGTCCTTTCTTACATGAAATACTGAAGCCAAGATGCACAACAAATTTCTCAAGCTTCAAGCCAAGGTATGACTTTGGATGAGATTGTTTGTGAACTTGCAAATAGCTTTTCTCAGTTTGAGCACGACGATCTCCAGTTCCAACAATAGGTTATTTAGTTCGAGTGAGAGACCCATGTTGAGTTGCAAAGCATGGCTAACTGTGTCGCCCAACTAACTGACTCAATGCTGAGATTGGAGAGAGAACAAGAGAAGAGCAAACTTTATAATCTAGAAATTGAATCCAACAAACATAATAATTTCGATTAAAAAACTCATAAGTGTATAAAAATAGAAGAAAATTCCTAAAACCCAAGCTAGATAAAGATACCTTTGCCTATAATCGACATACCGATTAATGGAGAAGAGTTTCGTTGCATAAACAACTCAAAAAGCTAAAGAAAAGAGGGGAGAAATTGATCCAAATCAACTAGTGGCAGAACGAATGACCTAAAAGCGATAATTTCTATTTATATACTGGTCGGAGCACCGCGGCACTATCGCCAAATCTTCTGTATTTCATCTTTGAAATGTTGTGGTGCTATGTTGTTTCCCTAAAACTCACGATTCTGTGAACAGCGCAACATGCAGCGCCCTAGGGCACCACGACGTTGTCATTGCAGCAGCAATATAGTAATTTTGGTCTTCTCTCTCTTGATTGATGAAATTAAGCTTCGTTTTGGCCCGCCTTAGATCCATTTCATTGCTAATGCCTTGTTCTACCTATTAGGTGCTTGAAACCTATAAAACAATCAAATAAGCACGTAAAATACAAGAATAATCCCGAACTAAGTAGAGCAAGATAGCTCATTTTCAGTGCTATCAAACACCCTCAACTTAATTCTTGATCATCCTTGAGCAAGGTAGAGTAAAAACACACAACCACACAAAAATCATGATCACTCAATTAAGCACAGTTTGTTACTCAAGTGTCATTAATCTCCTAGGGTTAAACTTGCACTCAGCAATGAGATCACTACATAATCAATTAATAAAGCACAATTTAAAACTAATTCTAGATTTATTCATGCAAGTGTCAGTTCAAAGCTCTTCTAATTAAGTTCTAGCAACCCAAAATGGCAATTAATGACTCTTAATTTGTTTTTCCCCTACACTGGCTCATGCACCAATCATCACGTACAAAAAAAAATCAAAGCAAATAATATATCGACTGAGGTGTCTGAATTTAAACTTTAAGGACGTCCTAAACTTGCCTTCTTTTTACTTAGGGGCATTAGCTTTCAAACATCACTATAGGGAACTATACTCACTCTTTTCTCGTGAGTGTCCTAACTAATCACAGCGAAGGTAGCTCATTTTACCCTGAGTCATGCATAGCATTACAAGTTCATTTTTCTTTTATTCTTTTTCATGATATTTTCTTTTCAGCACAACATTCTTTTTTTTTTTCTTTTTTTTTTTTTTTTTTGCAGATTTTATCAAGTAGGCATATAATTACTTTTACTCCTTGGTATTACATTATAACCTATCATGCAAGACATTATCAAATCAGTGGGGCCTTTTGGAGTGACAACAAAAATACAAGCTGAATAATATAATTCTAAGCATGCAATACCTAATNTTTTTTTTTTTTTTTTTTTTTTTTTTTTTTTTTTGCAGATTTTATCAAGTAGGCATATAATTACTTTTACTCCTTGGTATTACATTATAACCTATCATGCAAGACATTATCAAATCAGTGGGGCCTTTTGGAGTGACAACAAAAATACAAGCTGAATAATATAATTCTAAGCATGCAATACCTAATATAGGCAAACAAAGAATTTAAACGTGCATGAAAAATCAGAAATTTTTTTAAAAAAGGGCTAAAAATTCATGATTAGTCATCTCAAACATCATATCATGCAAGAAAATCACAAGGGAGTGTGTCATTAACTAGTCATCATAACGAACCAAGCAAAGCATGAGCAAACAAGCAATTCAGCACATAAATAGTCCGAGCTCAGATGCTCAAGTGCTTCAGCTAGAACATAGACATACCTCACCCCCAACTTAAAATCTAACATTGTCCCCATTGTTATAAAAATAGAAAAGCATGGGACAAAATGAGAGGGAAACATAAATCTTCCCTAAAATTTTTTGCACAAGGGATGGCGACAATGACTAGCTCACAAAAATAACTCTCTCTAGTCTCATCATTGGGCTGCAAAAATCTAAGAATCAAGAAACATGGAAAGAATTTAGATCAACAAGGATAAAAATAAAAGAAAGAAAAAACAAAATGTAAAATTCCGGCTACCTCCAAGTAGCACAAATTTTTAATGCTTGACCATATTCGGATTCATCATCCATACTCAGAGGAGATTGTTGATAACTTGTAGAAATAGAAGTAACTATTAGCTTTTCTTTAGAATAATTGGGATAAAGTAGAGAATCATGCGGTAGTTTAGGCTTAAATTCATTGATATATCATCTTTTGCGTTTTATTCTTTTGCATTGGTGAAGATAAATGTTTTGAAGTAAATGATATCTAAAACGCATGATATGATGTAGGAACGCAAGCCTCATGTCAGCACAATGTAATTGATAAACGCAAAGCAGCGAAGAACCAGACATGAATCCTGAAAGATTGCCAGGATATTGATGAGATCTACGGTAGAAGTAACGTTTACAAATTTCGCTGAGAATCACGCAATCAAGCAATAATGACGCAAGGTGTTGAATCAACCTATAATGATGCATATCAGCCAGAATTGCAATGCAACCTTTATAAAAGGGCAGATTCAAAGGCTAAAGAGGTTATTGAAATCCTCGGAGAATTCTTAAGTGACAGCAAAGTTCTTTCCAAATGACAACCGAAGATGAATAACTCGAGAGAGGAGTCTTCCTTTCGATCATCCATCTCACAACAGAACCCATCACACAACCAGAGTTGGCAAATTCGAGAGACCGAGCATATGCCGACTATTTCATGTTTTCTATCCTATTCTTTACTTTCTTATGTTTCTTAGTGTAACCAGAGATTGTAATCTTTGAAACGTTTGATTCATTTCAATAATCTACACATCATTCATGTCTATCATCTCATCATCTCATATCATTTGTGTATTAACATCCATGAGTAGCTAAATTTCTTAAGGGTTAAGGGTTGTGTCACACTCCCTCCCAGGTACCCTCTTAACCTAGGAGAAAGTGTGAGAACAGCAGACACCGACCCTTTTACGACATCTACTGTCAACCTGTTCAACCTTAAACCATGTATAAGCAACTAACAAGTGGGTACAAACCTGATAGAACAACAATATATATCGGGGTTAAGCCATCATACAAGTACAAGTTTACATTCAAACTTAAAAGTTACATGAGTTCACTAACTCCCGCTCCTTAACCCTCTAAATGTACAACACAAGTTTAAGATCAAATATTTACAATGTTCAAAGTTCACAGATACTAGTGGTAGGCTCGGATGAGTCGCTGTGTAGGCTAAGCACCCCGGACTCGTTGGCTACTTGGAAAATAGAAAAATAGGGAAAACATGAGCTAGGTTGCCCAGTGAGTGACATATTTAGTAAAAACCCTTTTTTTTTAACTCGGAAACAAATCAAAACCAATTTCAATTTATGGTAATAAATAAACAACAATAGTTTGTTCCCATATCCAAGCAAAATATGCTCAAATAGAGATATCATACCATATATGCTTCACTTCCAAAAACCATGAAAATACAACACATTCAAAAATATTTTTCTTAGTTGAGGCAAAGCAGAGCTCAACGCTACTCAACATCGAAAACATCCTTAGTTGGGGCAAAGTAATCTCGATATACTTAACGTCGAATATCCTTAATTGTGTGGAGTAATCTCAACAATACAGCATCTATCATACCTCTATGTGCACATAAATATCATATCCTGCGTTACCCGAATACCTTCTCAAGTCCTTCAACACCGAGTCCCATATATGAGATTTAGGCCACCCACATGCCTTCTCCGAGTCCTTCAGCATTGGGGGCTATCTCTATACTCAAGTTACCCACATGCCTTCTCCGAGTCCTTTAGCATTGGGAACCATTCCTATATCTTGGCTACCCAATTGCCTTCTCTGAGTCCTTCAACATTGGGAGCCTTTTTCAAAAACAATATTAAAAAATAACATGCTTTGGAAATATCATAATAAATATTCACGAGTTTAAACATTTCAAACTTATAAAAATTCATTAACAATCATCAGGCTTCCTTAAAATCATAGATTAATAAATAACATGTCTTTCGTATAACCACTAGCATGCTTCAAATAATTCAAATGCAAAACCATAGTATGCATTTACATGAAAACACATGTTTTCTTCAAGCCAGTACTTGTTACAGAACATTTAGAACTCGTGAAAACATAAACGTATAAACAGGTTGCTAAACATAATCATATATCATGAAAACTTTTTTTAAAGTAAGCTCATTTAGAAAAAAAAAAATTGTCACTCACTACTTCTCCCGAGCCCTTAAAGGATTATACGCCTTTTCTAGCTCCTCTTGGCTTAAAATAGTACATTTCCCTTTGTTAGATTTCCTTAAAATTCCTTTTTACATAGTAATCAAGCCTTAGACATTTATATTATTCACCATGGAGACCCTACTACATAAAGAAAATCATCACCGAGACTATTTTTCACAAAGGAATGCTCAATCGAGATTACATTTCATAAAAGAGTTCACTAATGAACGAGATTCAGGCCACTTGCGAGACTAAACCAGCGAATTCAAGCAAAAGACCAAAACAGTACCAGCGAGACTGTCGACTAGCGAGACTAGTGAGACTTGTGAGACAAAATCGACCAGTGGGACCAATAAGATTTGTCTCACTCTCACTTCTTCACGCCCCCAGTGTCGTCCAACTCTCTAGCGAGATTCGTCTCCCTCTACTACTGTCTTCGCTACTGTCCGCATTTCTAACTTTTAAAAGTTGCATTTCTAGCTCGAATTAGAATTTCTTCCCTTCTACAAACTCGTAGCGAAATGTTTTTCCTAACTTACCTCAAACCTTGCTCTCGATCACTCGAGGAATCCGTATCAGTCACTTCCACCTAAAATTAAACCTATTTCTCTTCATATTCAGCTCAATCATCCTTCACAAAAGTTGTCAATAATTGAATTAACTTACAAACCTCAAAATTTCAGCTTCAAACTTGATCTCTTCAGCTTGCTATTCACCAAACACCAGACTTTGCTCAGACTGCACGACACCAAATCAGCCTTCGGTTCCAACTTCAATTGCACCACAAATTTGACCAGAAATCCACTCCGATTTGCCCTAGACTTCTTCTTATTCCTCCCCTTGACACTCAGCTGTGGATTTAGGTCGGCTATGAGTTTAAATAAAATGGAAAATTAATCGACTTCCTTATCTTAATAAACGAATAAAACCTTGAACAGACAACCCTTCCACTACGAGCATCCATTTTCTTTTCTTTTTTGCTCTTTTTTTTTCTTTTTTCTTTTTCTCTTCTTTTTTTTTTTTTTTGTTTTTTTTTTTTTCTCTCTTTCTTTTTCCTTTTTCTCTTCTTTTTTTTTTTTTTTGTTTTTTTTTTTTTCTCTCTTTCTTTTTCCTTTTTCTCTTCTTTTTTTTTTTTTTTGTTTTTTTTTTTTTCTCTCTTTCTTTTTCCTTTTTCTCTTCTTTTTTTTTTTTTTTGTTTTTTTTTTTTTCTCTCTTTCTTTTTCCTTTTTCTCTTCTTTTTTTTTTTTTTTGTTTTTTTTTTTTTCTCTCTTTCTTTTTCCTTTTTCTCTTCTTTTTTTTTTTTTTTGTTTTTTTTTTTTTCTCTCTTTCTTTTTCCTTTTTCTCTTCTTTTTTTTTTTTTTTGTTTTTTTTTTTTTCTCTCTTTCTTTTTCCTTTTTCTCTTCTTTTTTTTTTTTTTTGTTTTTTTTTTTTTCTCTCTTTCTTTTTCCTTTTTCTCTTCTTTTTTTTTTTTTTTGTTTTTTTTTTTTTTTTTTTCTTTCTTTTTCTTTTTTCTCTTCTTTTTTTTTTTTTCTTCTTTCTTTTCCTTCCCCATTCTTTTCTTCCTTCTTCTCCCTCTCTATTTCTAAAATCTAACTTTTGCTTTTTAATTAATAAATGAAGTGAATCCTAAACTCGGTTTACCTCGTAATGATTTAGAATTCATGTCACACACCTTCTCGAGCTACCCTCCTGTAGCCCGAGACGGAGCGTGAGGACAGCAGTCATCGACCCTATTATCGACTTCCACTGTCGAACTTCCCTTATGCCTGTTTAACCACTCTTTCTAGGACTGGGATACCATTAACTCTTGACAAACCTCGACTTCGATCAGCAACGGAAACTGTCATGCTACCTGAAAAAATGAAAAACATATGAAAGGGTGAGCTAAAAGCCCAATGAGTGATAGATTTTGTAAAACTATCTTTAGTTCAAAAGCAGGCATGTTATCATCTTTATATCACAAAATACTTACTTCAAATCATCATTCCTATAAAATCATACTTTCAGCTTTTTAATCAAATCACATAAATACATTCCAGAATAATTGTACATGAAATAAATTCGTTCTTTAAAAATTTCCCTTAGTTGAGGCAGAGCAAAACTCAACGCTCTCAATGTTGAAAACATCCTTAGTTGGGGTGGAGCAAGACTCAACACACCCAACGTCGAAATCATTCCTAGCTCGATGCGGAGCAGAACTCGACGCACCAGCAATATCAACCTCTATGTGCACATAGGAATATGACGGGCTGCCCAAGTACCTTCTCTATATCCCTCAATACTGAGTCCTGGGGAAACTCACATGCCTTCTCATGTCCCTCAGCATTCCTCCTCTAAAACATTTTAGAAATCAACATTTCACATAATTAGTTCTTATGAAACCTTTCATGAAAAATAAGATATTTTCTCGGTAAACTACATTTCACAACATGCTTTTCAACAATTTATAGAAAACAGATAAAACATGCCTTGTGAACTATATATTCAAGCATCATGCTTTTCAAGTAAACAATTTTCATCAAATTGTAGCTTATAATGAGATCAGAATAGCATTTCCAATAATACATTTTCAAAGAAGGAAAGGTGTAACTCACCAAACACTTTAAAGATAGTTTCTCCTCTATCCCGCTATTTCCTCTTTCCCGAGCTTCTTGGACGTAGCGTTCTAACCCTGGAACGCAAGGCCTTATATTCCTCTGGCAGCTTGGTTGGTCGCAACCCTGCCCTTGGACGCAAAGTTGATAGCTAATGCGAGGTGCTTCCCAACTCTTCCTTACTTCTCTCTTTGGATGCGTCGACTGCGCAAGGTCCAACTTGGACGCATCATTCACCTTGAAACTTAAACGCAAGGTTGACTCCTTTTAGACGCAATACAATTTCTTTAATACAAGAGATAGTTAAGTTGTCAAGAATATCTTCTCTCTTGACTGCAGACTTCTACTACGAACGCAAGGATTCCTCCTTTCTGCCTTCTCTCTCTCCTTTCTCTCAAAGAATTCTTACTTCGGCATCATCAGTCACTCCTTTTCTCTCAAGGTCCTATTTATAGCTTTGGAGTAGAGGGCTGGTCATACCACTTATCCTCTCTCCCTGCCACTTATTTCCACATGTCACGCTGCAACTTAACCAACCATGTATTTATCCAAGCGTCACCTTGCATGCAATACTTAACATGCCTTCTAACACCTCCCGCTTATAAGGTGTCAAGTTTATATGAAGCCACCTAGCCTTTATAAGCTTATCTCATATGCCCAACATATTCTAATATACAAACTATTCATTTAATCATACTGCCCTTGTGCATTCACTAAATTTCCTTTAAGGTTTTAGCTTCATTACTTATTTCCCTTTACCTTCTGCTATAATACCTTTGAAACCGTTTCTTCACCGTATATTACTAAGCGTCAATGTCCCAAATGCATACTACTATACGTTTGTACCTTACTGCATCGTATCATGCGTCCAACTTCCTACCCTTTAAACTCTTGAATTACAATCAATGCGTTTACCTGAAATCAAAGTTATATTTCCATTTACCATATAATTTAGCTCCTCAATGCATAGTGCATAGCAACTCTTCGATCATAATTACCTTAAACACCAAATGTCCTTATTTTTGGCATAGACTTCTTTATCAATACCAAAATCCTTACTAACGCATAATAAACCTTCAATGCATGTTGCTCACGCCTTAAGGTTCTTTGGTTTCTCTTTTCTTTCTAGCTTAACACCCTCCAAAAACTAATCCCATAACTTGTTAATTTCAAAGACTAAGTGTGAGCCATGTGTTTCCTCTTGTTCCTAATTCTTGTTTCCTTTTCAAAATTTCAATATCAAATTCCCTTTAAATTAAAGTGCCACGCTTTAACGCTTTACCATCTATGCATTAACCGGACTATGCTAAAAAATACATCTAAATTTTTAACTAATTCCCAAACTATGCCTTTAGTTCATTCTCATTCTTAGTAGAATATCCCTTCTTTTCCTAATATTACTCGTTCAACTAGCATTACTTCTTTTCTTACTTCTTTTCTTACTAGCCAAAAAGCCATCTTAAGAAATTCTGAATTAGGGTCTTACAATTCAACTTACCAACAATATTCTCGACTTTCTTCACTTCTTCCTTCGATTTACAAGAGAGAAAACAAATAAGTCCACAACGATACTACCTACTTACATTTAGTACTTACAAATGAAAATAGGGTTTACAAGTTGTGCTAATGTCTATTTAAGAATCAGCGATTGAACTATATCATCTTGCTGAATGTGTTGAATCTAATGCTCATTTCCATCTAGCTAATTGAGATGAGTAGTAATAATCAATTGTTTGAGAGAATAAGTGATTGTGGAAATCGTTAAGCAAAGATAAGAAGTATTTCTAGACATAGAAACAACCTTAGAATTTGATACTCTCACATGCGTCATAGACATATGAGCATGTGATCTGTTGATCGAGAGGTGCAGGTTACGAGTTGATAATATGACTTAATTCATTCTGCGGTTCTAAAAATAGACAATAGCCAACCCTAGCCCTGTTTTTCTTCCCATTTATACTTATACCCTTGCTGATTACTGTTATGATGCATCATACTTCATTCCCCACTAAGTTAGTGTAGCTTTTGATCGCTTAATTACGTTTAGCGCATTGTAAGCAGACTTATTTTCTTGTTACACATATAACTCAAATTGTAACACCACTATCCTAGATATATATATATATATGTACATCTATATTTATACCTAGGAGTGAGTGTTAAAACTATTCTTCCTCTTACTCTTAACTGTTATGAACACATTTATAAATCATAACCTGCTGAAATTGACTTAGCTTTACAATAGTTATGCAAAGATCTACTGATAATATAGCATCATGAGAAATACTTAAGAGACCATGTGTAAAAACTACAAGTATGCCTGATGATTCTCACTATGCCACTCAAAATAAAAGCAATATCTACATAGGTATGGGATTTACAAGTTCCCAAGTACAAAATCCTAAATAGGCTCAGACGAGTCTTGATGGTAGGCTAAGTACCCCGAACATGCTTGCTACCTGGAAAGGAAACATCAAAGAAACAAGAATTTTATGAGCTATAATGCTCAATAAGTGACTATCTAAAATATAACTCAATAAGGCATAACTACAATCACAAGTATAATCTGCTTAGTCTTGCACTGTAAACTTGCAACTATAATAATTACACAACTAAGTTTCTTTTCGTTAAACCTTAGTTGAAGTGGAGTGAACTCAACGCACCCAACGTCAATAAACCTTGGTTGTGTGGAGTAATCTCAACACATCAGCGTCATATGCCTTTTAATATGCTTATATGTCTGACTGAACTCGGGCTGCCCTTATACCTTCTCATGTCCTTTGGTATTAGGGTCCCAGGTCATACTCAATCACCTTCTTTATGTCCTTTGGTGAGAGCTTCATTAAAATACTAGGGTTGCCCATATGCCTTCTCATGTCCTTCAGCATTGGGTCCCAATTCAATCTTTCTAGGGTTCTGATATGCACGTCACATTAATTAATAATTAACATAAATCATGATACCTCAGTGTTTTCAGAGCATTCAACTAACACTAACTTAGGAGCATTAACTAATACATTTCAAGCTCCAGCTTACATATAAGACATGCACTTGTTTCATGCATAAGAGTACACTTCAGTCATGCCTCATAGATATTACTAAGTATATAGAAAATAGTAATCAACTGGCTTATCACAAACTATAATGTCACTCACAACTTATTCCAAGCTCCGAACGGGTTATACGCTTCCTCTAGCTCCTCTTGGCCTGTAAACACACCTTTTTCGTGTTAGATATTATTAATATTCCTCTTTACATTTACTACATGTGCTTAAACATCACAACATGTATTTCATCGCCAATCCCTCTCTTGTTAGCAACTTTCATATGAGCGATATTCGCAAGTATCAGCGATATTAATAATGAAACTGACTTATAACCATGCAGTACTAACGAGACTAGGCTTAGCGAGACTAGCGAGATCACCTCAAGGAGCGACACCCAGCGATACTTCAGTAAGAGTTGTGAGACGCAAAGCCCTTTTGCGTTACTAGGGACACCCGTTTCGCTGCTCACTCTCCTGCTCCTTAGCGATACTACGCCTTAACGATCCCAGACGGCCACTATTTTCTTCTTTCCCTTCCGATTTGTTCTTCAATCTGCTAAACATTGAATTCCAGCCAAATTCAGAACTTCCTCCCTTCTACAAACTTGTAAAGAAGTGAGCTTTCTAACTTACCTCAAAATTTCAAACCATACCTCTTCTTCGTTTGAGAGCTATCCTCAAATATCTCCAGCTGCTTTGAATCATCTAACAGTTCAACTCTGATTACTTCCTCCTAGAATTTAACAAATTTTCGTTCAAATTCAGCTTAAACATTCTACATGGAAATTGCTAAGAATTGAGTTAACTTACCAACCTTAAACTTTCAACCCTAGCTTCAACTTCCTCAGCTCACTCTTCTTCCAATATCGAATGATGTCCAGATTTATCATCAACAGTCAAGCTCCTGGTTCCAGCTTCAATTTCTCCATGAAAATGATTCGAATTCTACTTAAATTCGATATAACCACCTTCTTCCACCTCTCCTCGTTGTTCTTCTGCGAAATGGGATCAATTCTGAGTTCGAAATATGTCTAAAGTGTGTATTTATTCGATGTACTTACTTACATATAAATATAGACCACCGACTCACTAGCACCATCATCGCCTTCCTACTTAGGTTGGCCATCGCAACCTTCCGCGCATGGGTTCAGCAACACAGTCTCAACTTTCTTTGTTAAAATTGCCCAACGCCCCATCGTCAGATAGCCGACTAACGCATGGTCCTCTCGACCACTCTTCTATGCACGAACCTTCAACGCATAGTCGCGTTCAACGCATAGTGACCTTCAACGCCTAATGGCCTTCGACGCATAGTTGCCTTCGCATCTGCATCCATGCCGAGCTCCTTTCTTCCACGCGTAGCTACCAGTGGTCTTCTTGTCAAGCCTCAGACACACCTCAACGCATAGTTCCACCAACGCGTGGCCAACACTTAGCCACTTTTGCTGCCAACTCTCTCTATTCAAAGCCCGTCTCATAGTCTTTTCTTAACTTGCCATCTCCCAACGCCAGGTAGGGGCTTACGCAGATAATTAAAGGAAATATGGATTCTGCATAGTCCCTGCGTTCGACCTCAGACTCACTGAGAAACCTAATTTTGACTTATACTTGGGTGAAAGTTAGGATAACTTGTCTAATTAATAAAGCATGCACAATACCTTAAGCAAGACAACAATTGTCACATCCCCATCCAACACCCCCAACTTAGGGTATTGACCACTATCCTGAAAAATCACATAATTTAAGCATATGGGATTAGTGGTAGAGGGATAATGAGACATAAAAGTTTTCATATTTTTCATTGTGTCTTAGGGTTAGGGACCCTTTATCCACATCAATCACTGCCCTAGTCGTCTTTAAAAAGGGCCTCCCAAAGAGCACAGATAGATCAGAAGTAGAAGAAGCAAAATTCACATCCAGATTAAGCACATAAAAATCAGCCAAAAAAGTTAGGTCATTGATTTTAACAAACACATTTTTCACTAACCCAATTGGCCTAACAAGGGAATGGTCAGCTAACTGCACTAAAATATCAGCAGGGTGCAAAATATGGGATTGAAAATTAACATATACAAGAGCAGGCATTATGTTAATTACAGATCCTAAATCTAGCATGGCACTTTCGAATTTCCTAGCACCTATTTGACAAGGTATAGAAAATGTACCTGGGTCTTCCTACTTAAAAGGTAAGTTACTTGGAAAGACTACCTCCTGCATGACCATTGCCTCTTGTTTCTTTCTCAGCAAGGATCTCAACCCAAACCTTCTTGCTCTTTGCAGTAGGGCTCTTGTCTTCTGCAGGCTGAACAAATTTCACTTCCTCTTCTCATGCAACTTCCTTAGCAACAACTAACCTGCTAGAAAGGAGTAACAGGAACAGAGGTGATGGCACTAACATTGTACACGTTGGATGTAGCCTGGGAAGGAAGCTGCCCATACTAGGTGTTAACCTGCTCACAGAATTAGCCAGTTGGGAGATTTGGGTAGCCATACTCTAGATGTAGGAGATGGTGGTCTAAATAAATTGCTCCTACTTACGCTAGATCTATGTGGTTGATTCTTCCAGGTGCTTCACCATATCTTTTAGAGGCATCCTTAAACTGCTTTGGCCTTAGTTGCCTTGACCGGGCCAATAATTGTAGTGTACGTCCGTACCCCTTGCAGGATGCCAGCATAGCTGACCTCAGCTACAGGCTTCTAGCACTATGGCCTGCCAGCGAAAACTTGTTTCACAAGAGTAGATAGTTCAGAAAGTTCTGCTCTAATCTTACTTACCTCTCATGAAGATGTGATATTATCGGGAGCTCGTGCCCCAAACTACTGAGTGTTCTAGCCTCAGTAGGAGTCTTGTTCACTAGTGCACCACCACTCGTCGTATCTATTGTACTTTTATCACTAGCACAAGCCCATCATAGAAGTATTGGATTAGAAGTTCATCGGAGATCTGGTGGTTAGGGAAACTAGGGCATAGGCGTTTGAAACACTCTCAATACTCAAACAAGGTTCGCCAGCTGTTTGGGAAATCTTGTATATCTCCTTCCTTATTCATACAACCCGGGAAGTAGGGACGAACTTCTCCAAAAACTAACTGTTCATCTCCTTCCATGTGGTTACGGAACCAGTAGGAAGGAAATAGAGTCAGTTCCTGGCGTCATCCTTTAATGAGAACGAGAAGGCCCTAAGGTTCATCTACTCCTCGGTCACACTGTGAGGCCTCTAGTCACACACGATGTTGAACTCCTTCAGGTGCTTATGTGAATCCTCACATGCGCATCTAGAAAAGGAAGGAAGTAAGTGGATTAAATAGGATTTTAGGTCCAAGTTACCTGTAGTAGCAAATCCGTCGACTGTGGGATTTTTTCTTGTAAATTTTTGGAGTATCTTGTAACGAATACTAATAAAGATAGTTTAAATTTGAACAATATGCCTGTATTTAGGAAACAATATGTAGCCGAACTATGGGCAAACAAGTTCTTATGGTAATCAATGAAATTAATGTTCGTGTACATTTCTCGTATTATACTTAATTTAATCCAATTGTTTTATCAATTGCAAGTATTCGTGTCCATTTCTCGTATTACAATAGATGTACTAAGCGATCATTTAATATATACTAAATGATCGTTTAATGTATCGCTTAATATATATACTAAGCAATCGCTTAAATATACAATAAACAAACGGTAGCTTAATATACAGTAGATGATCATTTAGACGTGTTTTAAGCGATCGTTTGATATATACTAAGCAATCGTTTAATATACACTAAATGATCGTTTAATATACAATAAACAAATGATCGCTTAATATACAGTAGACGATCATTTAGACGTGTTCTAAGCGATCGTTTAATATATACTAAGCAATCGTTTAGACTTGGTGATTATATCAGATCATTTTTTTTTTATTTTTTACAATTACAATATTACTATTCGCCTATATATACATCTCAAAATTATCTATAAAGTAAGAGGTCGAAATAATTTCAAATGAAAATTAAGACACTTAGAGATAATCTAATTTTAGTAATTTTGAAACATTTACGAAACATTTACGAAACATTTACGAAAGGTCAATGGTAATATAACAAAGACCATATTAGACATTTTTAAATTTTAGGGATCTATTAGACACAAAATTAAAAGTTTGAGAACCTATGAGGTATTTTATTTAAATTTAAAAATTAAATAGAGATATACTAATCCATATTAAGGTCACCCATAGCTTATATTCACATTTCATGCATCCCATGCATCCCCGTGGCAGGCGTTATCAGTGGCTGCCAGCATGTTTTTCTGTTGTGTCCTCCTTGACCACATCGCATACACTTATGTACTTGTCGTGGCTCCTCACCAGTAGACAGTATTCTAACGGTCTGTGGTCGACCTACGCTTGGCACCTTTCGCGGTGGTAAGATTTCAAAGTCATCGAAATCAGGTCTTTGTCTCTACTCTTGTCGATGGCCAATTGGGTATATCGGTTCGGCATAAGTGGCAACCACACACTCTACTGTGAACCACTTTGAGCACAACGTTTGGACGTTAATGTTCCGCATGGCTGTCGTAGCTACTATGTGTGAGCATGGATTCTCCATGCAATTGAACTCCATACACGTACATGTTCGTGAAGGGAGATCAACCAGGCCACCAAGATGCCCATCGTCGACAATTAGCACATACATGTCCACTGGAGATACATGATACGTTCTGGACACCAATTCAGCCTCTTTCAGGATAGTCATTACATGGTCGGTTACAAGGTTTGTGCATGTCATGGCATGTGTACGTCGAACATAGAACCAACTCTGTAACTAACCCCGAATATGCTCAAGAAGCTTCGTAATGGGCAGTCCCCTCACGTCTTTTAAGACTCCATTGAGGCATTCTACTATATTCGTTGTCCTCTTGTCATACCTACAATGGACTTGGTACACCCGTGCCCACCGTTATAATCCAATCTCTCCAAGGTAGGCTATCACCCCGGGATATCTTTGAAGCTTAGACTAATATATTTGAAACTCAAACATCCTGTAAGCTTTGGCTGCTAGGTAGAAATGCGGAATTATGTTCTTATTCTTGAACTTATCCATCAAGTTATTCCAAATGTGGTATATACACAGTGCATGGAATGCTTCTAAGAATGTGCCTAATACAACCTTCTCGATGGATATGTTACAATCTGATATAATCACCAAGTTAGAGATATCTTCGATCGAGGCCTCCAAGTGAGTCATGAACCAAAGCCAGGATGCATCGTTCTTGCCGTCTACGATACCAAAAGTAATTGGATATATGTTGTTGTTGCCATCAATACATGTTGCTATCAACAACATACCTTTATATTTCTCGTGCAAATGAATACCATCGACAACCATGACAGAACGGATGCAGTTCAAGAATCCCCTAATGCACGGACCAAACGCCATATAGACGTACTTAAAGTACCACTGATCTTCTACATCAACCTCAAACACCGTGCCTAGGTTTGCAAGTTTCAGTGCCTCACTGTTGTTGGATTTCTATTTTCGATTTAGGTTGAGTTTCTTAGCTTGTTGCACAAAAATAGATATGATAATTTCCGTACAAAGATGCGTCAAGAATTACTCAAGTATGATCATGATTAAGCAATTTTTCCTATAAAAGCCAAAGTATAAGCTCTTATAGGTTTCCTAGTGAGTCCAGGGTCGAACGCAGGGATTTGTAATAACTAGGCGCTGAGAATAGATGCATGACTATGCAGTGAACTATACATGTAATATGTGCATGAGTTGGTTGTATGTATCTAAAACTATACATAAAGAATGAATAAAATTTCCTACAACTAACAATGAGGTGGACGCGGCGATGGTTAGTCAAATGTCGTTTAGTGTCAGATAGCATGCGTTGAGAATGAATGGAACCATGCGATAAAAATAGAGTTAACGCAGGAGCTAGTTATTACTTAAGCCTATCTAAGTATAAGTACATACCTACAAACTGAGTTTGTGAATCCATCTCTCGATGTTTCGACACCATATTAATCTTATCCCTAAGACGCATGGTAAGTTTGCATTGGCAAAAGATGAACTATATCTCTGCACCTCATCTAGTCTTGATAAATGCTAAAGATTAACCATTTACTCTCTCAAGCTAGACAGTCGTGCTTACTACATTTGTTTGTCAGACAAAGCTATGCAAGCTAATGATATGCATTAATCAGGATGTAACATACTTCATAGTGCTTAAGAAAAACTAACTCTAACATCTAACTCATTTATCATTCAAACAACATGGTGTAAGATATTTAATATGGAAATAGATGGAAGATAATCGTTTAAACTCATATTAAGAAAATAAATCATTCTCTCGAATGTCATTAACAAAACATAAGTAAAAAGGAGGGAAATGGAGATAAAACAGAAATGGAAGACGTCAAGCTGCCACTGGCAACGTCTTGCTTCATGGAGGCTTGAGATGGTTGCTATCTAATACATAAAGTTCATAGGGTGAAGGTTCTCACTCACTGGGAGACGATTCTGAAATTTCTCAGAATCCTTCTCTCAGAAGAGCTCGAAATGGAGGTTGGTTATGGTGAAGGAGAATTTGTGCAGAGCTTTCGCCTCTTGAACTCGTTTCTCTCTCTCTTCTCTCCCTCTTTTGATTGGAGAAGCTTTGGGCTATTTATAGGCGTTGAAAAGTTGAAACTCATGATGACTTGACACCTTTGCATTAAATTCCCTGCCCCACTGCATAGACTTTTCACATTGTCGACCCATTGATTCTGCCATGATCTGATAATGTGTTGTTCTTTTTGCATAATGACATGATAGCTTTTTCCCAAGCTTCCGTATCTACTTTTTCTCAATGCATGGTCTCAACACATGGTCTCAACACATGGGTTTCCATTTGTTCTCGCAGCAGCTTCGTCTCTAGTACTTGGGTTATTTGTGCTTCTTTTCTTCTTAATCATGTGTTAAGAACAAAAAAGCTCATAATTTTCAGGTATTTTCTTTATAAATAGTGTCAACGCATGGTGATACATTTTACATAATTCAACTACCAAAATCATGCGTTTAGCTCTAAAGTTACTCTAATTAATTCAAATAGTGACTATAATAACTTGTAATTCTACAAGTTATCACTCACCATATGAATTGACAATAGCATATGATCCTTCTGGTGACCCTTGTGCAAATACCAAAGCGTACTCCCTTGCACGGTAAGCTCGCCATAGCTTATATTCACACTATAATCCCGCCGGACATCTTCAATTATATCCCTTAGACGGTATGTTCGGTCTACTTGATCGTACTTGGACTTGATTAAGTATCCAATAATCCAACTCTTGGCTTGTTGGTGATTACCCATCCTCATCTCAAGGGAACATGTATGGGCACTCGGATACTTCGTCACTTTGAAAGAATCGCTTCCTTCCATATTTTTGCACGAACTCTCCAATTGCATCCCTCAACTAAACACCACATTGTCAACAAACTCTTCGTAAACTTCTTTACACGATATCCAAAGTTCTTCTTTATAGCAAGTATCGATAGTTTAACTGACAGGTCATATTTGGAGAAGAAAATTTGACCTTCCCTTATATCTTCGTCGCTCAAACAATTGTGGGGGATTGTGATGAGGTCGTTGTACGATGGGCCATTTGATGGTCCGGCTATGTCTATGAATGGTTGGGTTGGGACTGTGGGGGGCACTTAAACAGATGGTATAGCCACAAATGGGGTTGGGATTGTCTGTGGTATTGACCACTGTCCGTACACTTCATATGTCAAAATACTTTGACCAACCCATTCTTCACTTCTATCATCCCCTAGGTTGCATGCCTCAACATTCTCCTCCAATGATAACGTGGTGGGAAAATCATATGCTGGAATGCTTGGAACTGCTTCAGCCGTTGGATTGCACTCTTCATGCATGTCATGTACTCCATGCCTCTCGTGAGGTGTAAATGATACAAATAATGGCATCCGAGCTACATCACTTCCTTTTAGAAAAAAATCAAGATCTTCATCGTCTACTATGTCAATTGGAGGAACTTGGACTAAGAGATTATAGCAGCACTTGATGTGTATATCGAACAGGTAGGGATCAATGTTCAGTCGTTAATGCAGTATGCTAACTAATTCACTACAGGTTATATCTTTTCTGATTTTCAGACCTTTCATTTGACCTCCAACATAGTTGCATCCGAACTGATCCCATTCTCTACCAAATCACACAAAGATGCGAAGTAGATTCATTGACCTGTAGAGAAGTTAAGATTTTTAGTTAGAAATGATCTTCAAAAAAGAAAAAAAATGGAGCGATCGCCTAGTAAAATGTAAGCGATCACATAGGCAAATGTAAGTAATCGCCTACTATCATGTATGTGATAGCCTGGTGATGGACTAAGCGATCGCCTAGTATCATGTTTGTGATCGCCTGGCGATGGATTAAGCAATCGCCTAGTATCATGTATGTAATTGCCTGGTGATGGATTAAGCAATCGCCTAGTATCATAATAAGCGATCACATCCATAATGTGTAAGCGGTCGCCTAATATCGTGTATGCGATCGCTGAGAATAGTGTAGGCGATCGCTTAGTTAACTATAATTGATCGACTAGATGAAGATAATCGATCGTTTACTTCTACATAAGTGACCATTTATATAAAACTATACGATATAGGAAGAGAAACACTTACATACTTTGTGTTTCTGATTCTAACCCATGATGTTGCTAAAACGAACACTAGACGAAGATGAAAAAAGCAACAGACGCTGTAACTCGCAGAGAAAAATGGAAGAAGAAGTTCGTCCGGATGTATGTGATACTCGCAGAACACAATGGAATAATGAAAGAATGTGTGAGAGCGACCGTCCATTAGTATCCTCGCATATAATTTTGTTGGTATAATGGTAGTTGACATTGAATGATTTTGAAAAATGCTGGTGATGAACGCTTCGACATTCAATGCAATCAATTTCGAGGGAGAGAGAAAGTTTTGGGCTGTTTTAATTTCGGGGGGTGATAACTTTTAGAAATACAAGTTATTATTGTCTTTCTCCAGAAAAATAGAGTTTAAATAGAGAATTATGCGGTAGTTGATGCTAAATTCTATTAATAAATCTTCCTATGCGTTCTACTCTTGTAAATTGATGAAGATAATTGTTTGAAGCTTTTTGAGCCTAAAACGCATGTTTCAATGCATGTGTTGGCAACCTTTTAATGCAGGACTATGCATTGGCAACCCTTCAACGTAGGTTGATGCGTTAGCAACCCATGGATGCGTTGGCATACTTGAACGCATGAACCCAAAGTTATCCTTGGACGTATATTAACAAGGCAGCGGAGAATCAGATAATAATCTTGAG
The DNA here is from genome assembly GCA_031780015.1 of Citrullus colocynthis. Lineage (NCBI taxonomy): Eukaryota > Viridiplantae > Streptophyta > Magnoliopsida > Cucurbitales > Cucurbitaceae > Citrullus > Citrullus colocynthis. Next base: position 232,130 of record QLSR01000124.1, on the reverse strand, counting down.
AGATTATTGGGAGATTGATATGCTTGATATGCGGCGAGATTGGTGGAACGAAATTACACCGGAAATCACGCGATTAGGCGAGATGGACGCAAGGCAGAAATTCTGTCTCCAATCATGCAGATTTGCGAGCGATTGCAACGCAACATCTATAAAAGCGCAGACTTGTAGAAGAAAATGTTGTTGGACCTCTCGGAAGAATTCCTAAGTGATAGTAGAGTTCTCTCCAGACGACAACCGGAGTCAAATAGCTCGAAAGAGAAGAGTCTTCCCTCCGTCTGACCACTTCACAGCAGAATTCACGCTACCATCCCAACGAGCTAAAGACATTGAGAAGCCATCCCATGTTTTCTATCTATTTTCTTACTTTTGTTTTAGTCTATTAGCAAGGAATTGTATTTTCTAAAACAGTTATTCCGTTCATCAATCTATACATCTTCCATGGCCATTCATTTCTCATCACTTTCTATTTGCTGTTTATCGTCCATGAGTAACTAACTCTCTCAAGGATAGCAGGTTGCGTTATCATATAAATAAAGAACCGTAGAAGACTATTTCATCTTGTCAAATGTATTTTTAATCAAATACTTATGTCCATCTAGCTAACCGACATAAGTAGTAATAATCAGACTGCTCGGGAGAGTAAGTGATTGTGGAACTCAGTTGACCAGGCTAAGAAGTGTTACCTAGGGATAGTAATAACCTTGGTACTTAATACTCTCTTATGCGTTATAGACATATAACGTATAGCGGCTAACAACCAGGAGAAGAGTCGATGGTATGAATAGACCCAACTATGCGTTTCTGACTTTAGATGATAACCAACCCCAACCCTGCGTTTTACCATTCATAAAATTCAATTAGTTGCTTTTACTATGTCGTATACCTCTCCATCAAACCACTTTAGCTTAGGTTTATTGCTTTCTAGTTAGTTAGACGCATCACTCTCATCACCTTCTTTAAATGCATGACTCAAATAATCCAACTAATATAGAATCTGCATAGTCCCTGTGTTTGACCTCGGACTCACTGAGAAAACGTCATTCTTCGCTTATACTTAGGTGAAGAATAGGAAAACTTGATAGATAAGTAACGCATAGTATTAAGCATGTTGAACGTATTGTTGAATGCATAATAACTTAATAAATAAACACAACAAGATTTTGGACTTTAGATCTATCAACAACAAGTTCTTGGCGTCGTTGCTGGGAGTCAAAAACTCTTCCATCAAAAACTTGTTGCATTTATTTATTAAGCTTACTATGTGTTCAACAATGTGTTCAACATGCTTAATACTATGCGTTACTGATCTGTCAAGTTTTCCTATTCTTCACCCAAGTATAAGCAAAGAATGAGGTTTTCTTGGTGAGTCCGTGGTCGAACACAGGGACTATGCAAATTCTATAATTAGTTGAATTATTTGAGTCATGCATTTAAAGAAGGTGATGAGAAGTGATGCGTCTAACTAATTAGAAAGCAATAAACCTAAGCTAAAGTGGTTTAATGGAGAGGTATGCGACACAGCAAAAGAAGCTAATTGAATTGTATGAATGGTAAAACGCAGGGTTGGGGTTAGTGGACTATTTCATACCATCGACTCTTCTCCCAATTGTCAGCCGCTATGCGTTATATATCTATCATAGAAGAGTGTTAAGTACCAAGGTTATTCCTATCCCTAGGTAACACTTCTTAGCCTTGTCAACTGAGTTCCACAATCACTTACTCTCTCGAGCAGTCTGATTATTACTACTTATATCGATTAGTAGATGGACATAAGCATTTGATTAAAAATACATTTGACAAGATGAAATAGTCTTCTACGGTTTTCCCTTCCGAGCTATTTGTCTCCGGTTGTCGTCTGGAGAGAATTCTACTATCACTTAGGAATTCTTCCGAGAGGTCCAACAACATTTTCTTTTACAAGTCTGCCCTTTTATAGATGTTGCGTTGTAATCGCTAGCAAATCTGCATGATTGGAGATTGAATTTCTGCCTTGCGTCCATCTCGCCTAATCGCGTGATTTCCGGTTTAATTTCGATCCACCAGTCTCGTCGCATATCAAGCATATCAATCTCCCGATAATCTCTCAAGATTATTATCTGATTCTCCGTTGCTTTGTTGATATGCGTCCATGGATAACTTTGGGTTCATGCATTCAAGTATGCCAACGCATCCATGGGTTGCTAATGCATCAACCTGCGTTGAAGGGTTGCTAACGCATAGTCCTGCATTAAGAGGTTGCCAACGCATCTACAGGTTGCTTGCGTTCCTACATTGAAACATGCGTTTTAGGCTAAAAAAGCTTCAAAACAATTATCTTCATCAATTACAAGAGTAGAACGCATAGGAAGATTTATCAATAGAATTTAGCATCAACTACCGCATGATTCTCTATTTAAACCCTATTTTTCTTGGAGAAAGACAATAATAACTTGTATTTCTACAAGTTATTAGGGGGTAAAATTAGTATCTCACGTGGCCAAAAGGTCACTGATGATAAAGTTTGTGGGAGTGGGTCATCCATAGATAAGTTTTTAGTTTGTGGGTCATTTCACAGTTCGTTGTTCGTCCGACTTCAGTGTCATTGCTGCCCATCTTTAGCGTCTTTTGGTCATCAATTCGCGTCCTTTCTTCCTTTATGTCATCTTCTCTTCCGTGTTTCAGCCATCCTTTCGTCAGCCATCTAACCATCTCTATGGGTCATCATTTCTCGAAGAACACCCATGGCTGCTTTGTGAGTATTTCGAGTTCAGTAGATGATTTTTCATTATTTTTTTTCTCTCGTGAATTTGATTCTTGTTGCAGCGTGGAAGAGGTTCTACCTCTGTCGTTGGATGCCACCGCCGAACAACCTCCTCTGTTCAATGGAACTACTAGGTTTGCTTTCTTTTGCCCTCTTTATTTGTTGAAATTTCTGATTCTCGCTAATTGAGTTCTTTTTTAATCTCTAAGTTCACTAGCATTCAAGACTTCTTCCTTTGTTTTTGAAGGTTGTATACTGCTTACATATGCCCCTATGCTCAATGTGTATGGATCACCCAGTATTACAAGGTTTGCTAGTTCATTTTTAGGTTGTGAGGTCTTATTTTCCTACCTATCTATGTCATGACCGCTTTATTATCATTATTATTGTTCTTGTTTAATTATATTGGTGAACAATGTATAAAAAATGGCAAAATTACAAGTTTGTAATTTTGTATCTACCGTTTTTAAAATTTACTCATTTATCGAACACGCAATTGAGAGTTTAATGATTTATTAGACGAAAAAAAAACTTGTCTGTGTTTCATAATTATTTTTACTTAGGTGTCAAAATGAGGCCTTACACACTTTTTAGTTTCTTTTAAGATTGAAGTTGTCACTTAGATACATCTTAAGAACATTTTACATGGTTTGAATAGACAAAGTGTGAATTAGTCACCTTGTAAGAGCATTTTAGGTGGTTTTGAGGGAGAAAAGGAGACTTAGGCACCGTTTAATTTGTTTGAGAGTGAAAGTGCCACTTAGACACTTTTGAGAAACTTTTTACGTGGTTTTCATTGTCAAGTGGTCACCTATAAACTTTTTAGGAACTTCCTATGTGGTTTTTATGAGTACTTGAACTACTTACTCCCTTCAAACAATAATACATAGCATGCTTAAAGTGTCACTTAGAAACTTCTTAGAAACTTTTTACGTGGTTTATACATAGATAAAGTGTAACTCAGCTACCTTTAGTTAACTATTTTGGTGACTAATTTGCACTATCTTTATGAACTGGTGTATACAGTTGCAATAAATCTTTTTATGAACTAGTATATGTATAGTTGTCGATTGTCCCTCTATATTTTGTTAGCTCTTTGGAAATGAACTTATGTTTGTTGCTTCCAGTTTTGTGGGTCTTTCAATCACATATTGTATAGATTAAAAAAATGACAAATGACTTGATTTACATTTTCATCCATTAGATATTTTATTTCTTTATTTTCATGAATGTAATTAAACTCTCCCTAATTCAAATCTCTATTATCATGTGTTTATATATTGCATTATTTTATTTGATGGATTTTATGTCTCAATCGTCTCCTGTACAAGATTTCATAAAGTGAAAAGTAATATTCATAAGACGTTCTTTTTGAAACTTTAGTCTTAAAGTGCTAGATTCGATTAAGTGTTGAAGCATTATGACTATCCTGCAATTATGGTAGTCATAGATTAGTTGTATTGATAAATTGTTTAGTTGTTAATGGTACTTCTTGCTTGTTCAAAACATAAACTTGTTGAGTTTGTTCTTTTAGGTGTAGTTAAGTCGTTTGTATTTCTTTTTTTTTTTTCTTTTACTTGGGAGTCCAAGTGAGGTCTTAAGCACTTTTTAGTTTATTTCAAGATTGGAAGTGTCACTTAGGTGTAGTTAAGTTGTTTAATATTATGTGTTCACTACTGTTTTGTTGAATTTTGTTAGTATTGTCGTGTTTGTTTGCCTCTAGAGTATATTATGATTTGAAATGGACTTCTCGTACATTTTGGATTTAAGTAGACAAACTTTCGTAAGATTAATATTGTTATGATCATTGACATGGATGTAATGTGGGCATAGGTTGTTACCCAATTTGATTATGGGTGTTCATATTTGTGGGTGTAGGTTATGACATCAATATTTTGGCAATATAGATTAAGTTGGATAAGTTGTTGACATTGGAAAGGTTAAACCTTCTTTCATTATTATCATTGTCAATATTGATGTGTAGAGTTGAACTCTAAAGTGATTTTTTTTTTCTTACTAGGACAATAAAAAAAAATCATTTTATCATTGTTAATATTGATGTGTAGAGCTAAACCTTCTTTGCAAGAATGCATTGGAGTAGTGAAGCCATGGGGCAATTGATATGTTTATTAGATTTTTTGTAGTGTTACTGGCAAAACTTTGGGTGCAATGTACTTATTGTACCTAAATAGCTATAGTTTCTTGTAAAACATCACCAATTGTAGTAATTAGTTGATCTTTTTGTAAAAATGTTATCAACTTTATGATACTCTTCTTCTTTTTGGGTTTAATTAGGATTACTTATTATGGAAATCATGTGTTATGACAGGATTCAAAGAAATAACAAATATCAAAAAATAATTTTTATTGACAAGATAGAACTATCGTAATATGAAATTGGGTGACAAAAAACGTGGCATGATAGAACTGTTGACAAAAAACATTTGTCATAATTCATATATTCTTGACAAAAAAATGTCATGGTTCAGATTTTACTGATAATAAAAAAATGTCATTATATTTCTTTTTTGACATTTAATAATAGTCATCAGTATCGGTAACAATACAAAAAATACCGAATCTTGAGTCAATTGGTGACAAAGATAAAAAGTCATAGTATACTTGAAAATGAAAAATTATGATTGTCAATAATTATTCATTGTTGACAATTAATTATTGTCATAAGAAGACCAATTATGACATTTGTTGAAAAATGTCATTGAAGCTTCTATCTTTATCGATAATACAATGATAGAAAATAACTGTCATAAGTTTTAAATCTAATACTTTTTAAATGTCATTAAATCTCAGTTTTCTTCTAGTGCACTAGACCTCACAACTCACTTTTTCTTACATTTTCTGTCTCCTAAGTAACGAACGAGTTCTTAGTACTTAGCTTATCCAACCTTGCTTGCTTCTACTGCAAACTTCTGACTTATTTAGTCAACTTTGCATGTTTAGGATTTAAGTTAGTCTTGTAAGTATAAACTAGTGTAAGGGGAACTAAGAGTCTGTTACAATGTCTTGTAAAGGGTTAGTGTTGAGTGTATTCAACTTTTGATGAAATGCACGTACATGAATAGTTTGTTAGTGTGAATATGAAGTTATCAATGTTGGATGCTTATTAGGTTATCAAGGAGATTTGGAAGAAGGAACATGTTAGATCGTAAGTGTTGTAAAAGGGTTGATACTTGCTGTCCTCACATCTTTTTCTAGGTTGAGAGGGTGACTTGGGAAAGGGTGTGACATTGTATAAGACATGACTACAAAATGTTTAGGCATACCTTCAACCAATGGTCTCAATTGTTTTTATAAGGTAGTAAAATGTAACTGATGTTGAGGATCATAATTCGCCTCTTTAATCCTTGAAACCGCTGAGTTTAGTATTTGAGTAGTTACACCATTATTACTGTAACTAATGCACCACTTAAATTCTCAATGTCTTATTAAAGGCTTGTCCATTGCGTTATGAATACGGACATTTTAGGCTTCAATTGCTCAGTCGAGCTCTCCTAGGCTCCTCTAGGGTTAGGCTCCTTTAAGCTTTCTTAAGTTGCTCTAAGCTTAGGCTCATAGCTTAAGCAAAAGTGTCACTAGCTTAAGATGAGGCTTTTATCTCGATTCGATATATACAAACTTTGGACTGAGTGCTAGTCATGAGGAGCATTCAAAGTTCATTTAGTGTAAGTTTAGGACTTGCAATGGTGGTTTATTATAACTAAACTTTGTTAATTGGTATGTTGTTTCTACATTCATTTCAACCATAATTTATTACTTTGCTGTGATATATTGAGTTACATATTATGCATTTAGTTGATTGCCTAATATTGATACCTTGTGGTTTAGAGATGTTAAAGCATGTGCGAAATTTTTGTAATTTGGCTAAGAATTGGTACCTTGTGTTGACATTAAAAAGGGTAAAACCTTTTTATACTGTTATCATTGTCAATATTGATGTTCATTTTTATCTGTTAAGGGTTTGGATTTCATAAGTTTCAAGTTGCCAAGGTTTGTCACAACTCACAAGTGTAATGTTAATATGGGAGACCACTTTTGCACTGTGATATATACTTATTGATCTTCGTTTTGTTTCACTTTCTTTTAAGACTAATTTATTAAACTTGACTTTACTAAGTCTTACACGAACCCATTGAAGTGTAAAGCTATCAAGCAAGTGATTAACGTTAGGTTAAGGACAAAACTTGTGATGTAGTTACTCATGACAATATCGTGTTGTATTTAGTTTATTTGTAAAAATTTTACCAAGTTTGTTTTATAGTTTGCTTGTATTTGTCCCTTTGGGGACATTCGATAGTTTCCTTGTATATAGTTTCTTTGTAAAAATGTTGTCAACATTATTTTTGTATATGAAAGTTCTCATTTATGTTTGTTTCATTTTTTTTCTTTTTTTTTTTTTGTAAAATAGGATTAATTGATGCTGGAAATCATGTATAATGCAAAGAAATAAGAAAGTATCAAGACATGTATTTTATTGACAATATAAAAATGTCACGAGTATGGAATTCTGTGACAATAAAATGTGTCATGATAGAACATTCATTGACAAAGTATTTGTCATGACTTAGATATTCTTGACAATAAAAGTGTCATGGTTCAGATATTTTTGACAAGAAAAAAATGTCACCATATATTCTTTTTTGACATTTTTTTAAAAATGTTGTTAATACTCATAACACTACAGTAATAAGCCAATTTTTAATCAATTAAGGACAATAATAACTTCTCATAGTAAACTTGATAGCAAAAATTTATAATTGTTGGTAATTGTTCATCGTTGACAATTATTTATTGTCATTAAAAGTCCAATTATGACATTTTTAAAAAACTATCATTAATACTCATATCTTTATAGGAGATACAATGACACAAAATAAATGTCATGAATTTTAATTTTGACAGTTTTTAAATATCATGAAATTCCAGTTTGTAGTAGTGGAACTATTAATCAAGATGTCAGAGGTTTGAATTCTCCACCCTACATTACATACTAGATTTTTGAAAAAAAATGTCAACTTATAATACTAAAATTTGAGAACTATGAACTAGTAATTTATCAACTTAAATTATGAACTTTTGCAAATGTATCAATTTATACTATCAATATATCATTTGGATAAACATCGTGTGAGATTTATAATTTTATCAATTAGAGATAAACTTTCAAAGCGTATCAAATATAAAATCTTAGTCAAAGTTTTCTTTGAGAACTGTCCTCGCATAAATTTTAAAACATCTATTTTGTCAACCCAATATTTTAAGAAATCTGCCCATGTATAAGAATTGATGCATGAGCAATTTAAAAGATAGTACTGATAAATGGTCTAAATTGATTCATGTATAACAATCTAGGAGTTTAACAATGTTCTTGAAATGAAATTTGAAGAAAAGTATAAATTGATACACCTAACAAAAAATTAGGGTTCAAAGTTTTAATTGATGCAATTCTAAAAGTTAATGGGTATAATTTTTTTTTTTTTTTTGGGTTAGATAACAAGGGGCCTAAGCGTAATCCATAATTCAATAGAAATGAATTTTTCTTTAAAGAAAAATATCAATTTATACTCTAAACTTTAGGATTGTATCAACTTAAACCATGCATTAATAATAATATCAATTTAAATCTTGAACTTTTATAATTGCATCAATTTACACGTCTATTATGTTTCATTTAAAAAAAAACTCGTGCAAAACTTAATATTGCATTGATTAATCCCCTAAACTTTCATAAATGAATTAATTTAGACACTTACATAAGATTTTATTTGAAAGCTACATGCATTTATTCTAATTGTCCATTTTGAAAAATCAATATTTAAAGAAGTCTACACCGATTTAAGAATGAATGCATTAGATGATTTTTAAAAATAATTGTAATGAATTGTCTAAATTAACTAACTTCTACAAGGTTAATTGACTTAAATTATAAATTTTAGGCAATATTGTCTAATAAAATTTAGAGGAATATATAAATTAATAGATTTCCGTTTTCTTGAATGCACGATATAACTGGACTTATGATATTTATATGTATATTTCTATTAGTGGGAAGATATTTATATTTTCTGCGTGACGTGGCCATCACCTCGCATCTTTCAACTCCAAAAGCAATTCTCCAAAAAGAGGGGGAAAAAAAAAAAAAAGGAAAAGAAAAACAAAAAGAAAAAGAAAAAGAAAAAACAAATCTTTGGTTTTTGTATATAACACCAAAGCTTCTTCTTGTAAACTCTCTCACGAATCTCTCTCTGCGCCTATCTCTTCGATTTGCACAGAGGGAAGAAGAAAATGTCGACGCCGGCGGTAGAGGTAGGTCCCGGCGGTGGCGAAGGAGCAGTGACAGCTCCTAGAGCAGGGCAACAGCAACAACAACAAGGAGGCTTCGCACAGTCTCTTACTGGAATCATTAGGATCGCCGTCTTCTGGTACTTCGCTTCAAAATTCTTCGCCCCCAAGAAGCCCTCTGATCCTGCTATTCTCATGTCCAATCTCTTTCAGAAGGGTGAACCGCTGGTAATTATGTACTGAGATTGTTAGATGTGTTGTTGAATAAATAAATTGAATGGTTGATTATTCCGTTGTACTTGCTGTTTTCATTTTCCGTATTTCAAGTAATTGTTTGGAAAGTTTTGGAATCGATTTGCTTAAGAATATTGTATTTTGTTTGTATGAATTTTTCATAGAGATTCAAACTGAGCCGGCTTGAAGCCGAGAAGGGGATAGAGTATCTTCTTTACTCAATTATAGTCGGCTAGCTAGGTTTTCGATGTTTATCATTGAAGATTAAACTGATTGGAAGTCTTTAATCTGTTATTGTTGATTACAGGAGTGATCCTAAAGCTTCCATGTTATGCGATAAGCGTGTGATGTAAATACTAAGCTTAATTTTAATTGCTGCATTGAAATTTATGTGAAGAGCTCGTACTGGTTCTTCCGCTGTTGAGTTCTTTCCTTTGTTATCACTTTGTATTTATTTTCGGGCATGGGTAAATGCATGAAATCAGATGTTATTACTCTCCTTGTACTCGATTCATTTGTACACGAACATGTACGTTTAAAATGAAAAATATTTCATTTTCTTTATTCTGATTGGGACAACCGCCTGACGGTATTAGGAAACTCATAGAATTTTAATAACTTGCCTCATCGAGTTTGAACTCATTCCCTCTGACTCCCTTTTCTTTCCTTTTCTTCTTTTCCTTATCTAGTCTGAATGACCTTAGCCAACCATGGTGAACTGAGAGTTATCTATTTTGATGTTCAAGCAGTTATTGTCGTATATAGTAAAACTTCTCTGTTCTTAACTTCTTATGATAGACATTGTGTAGGTTTTTGTATTCATATGTAGTGTATTATTTTTCTCTCTATTTTTTACTTTTAATTGTAGATCCTGTAAACTCTTAAAAGTTGCATTAATTTCCTTCAGGATATGTGGGTGTATCTTTCTGAGCATGAAAGGTTTGATGACTTTGGAAATGAAGGCGCGCTTGTCTGGCATGAGAATAGTATACCTTATGCTGTATGGGGGCAAGACAGTACAAGGTCTCTTTCATTCAAGTACTATCCATCTGAGGTATTGTTAAACTATTACCTACACATTGCATATTGTCTTTTTAGCCCCTTTTTTAGTTCTTGGTGTTTGAGGGTTTTGATGCAATAGCCCTTCTTGTAGGCTTTGAAACAAAATGGATCTTTGTATGCACATGTCTTCTTTGCACGGTCAGGATACACTCCAGACCCCAATGACCCAGAGTTTCAGCCTCTGGCTACATTTGGAAGGACACATCGTAAGATCGTATTTTTCTCCTTGTTATCTTGAATTTAGATTTTTCTGTTTCATCTGTAACCAAGCAACACATAATATATCATTACTTGAGGATGTGTACTTTAATTCATTTCAGCTATTGTGATGTATTTGCCCAAGTCAAAAGCAGATAAAAGGAGGAGTTTATTGGGTAATTCTGAAGGTTCTGATACTGGTGAAATTCTGAAAGAGGTGACTTCTTTACCATTGAATAGTTTGGTTTGAAACTTTTGTTCACTGGTATAAAAGTCATGCACAGGTGCGAGGCATAAGAGATTTAATTAGGCAACACACCCTTGAATAGTCACATTCACATGTTTATGTGACTTGTTTTGTTTGAATGAGTTCTTTTATAATTACTTTAGTGTTCTTTTGAGGTGACTCACATTTATTATTATTATTGCTAACATTAAGTTCAACTTTTTCTCCCAAAAGATAGTCATCTGTATAAGCCTAAAGAAAATAATCTATAATCTGCAGAAAGATTATTGGTATCACATTCCAGTCTTTGATACTTGTTCTTTACGAGATGGAAATGGAAGAATGTTGATTGGACAGGTTAAGCTTATCACTGTTGTTGAACTCGTACGACACATGAGTTGTATCATACAACCCAAAATGGAACAGAGCTAAAACGAGTTAGCTCGTTCATTTGAATTGAAAATGAGATGAATGGTGTGAACAGAAGGTTGAATCGTAAAAGTCATAGTAAATCTGAACTTCCAGTTCAAGAAATTAAAGACAAGGTTACATCTGAGGAAAAATTAGGGATGGAAAGAGGTATGCTCTCTCCTCTCTCTTCTCTCTCCCCTCTATCTTCAACCTTAGCTCTGGTGGCCTCCTCGGACCCAACCAATTGCAGATTCGGTAACTAACTCCACCAGCATCTCAGAGGTCTTCTCCTTTGGAAATCAAATGTTGTAGCATCAATAATTATCATTTTTGTCATGAAGAGTTGAATCCGGCCTTTTCGTGGAAGATGTAGAAGGAAAATAGACTTTCTCTTTATCTCCCTAAATGATTGAAGGTTTGAAAGAGAACTTGAACAAGATTTTGAAGGAAAGTCCTCAGAATTTTTTCTCTGAAAAATTCAGAGTAGATCGAGGCATTCATTGTATTGCAAAGTTCAAAGTTCAGGGTAGTTGGTTTGTTGAATACGCCTTTTGGCGAGAATGATCTCAGAAAGTCTAGAGTTCAATCCATCAATCCATCCAACGTCTCATCCTAGGGCACAGTGACTCGAAGACTTTCCAGCTGATTCGAAGATAAAGGGTTCAGCAGAGTCTAGAGTTCAATCCACCAATCCATCCAACGTCTCATCCTAGGGCACAGTGACTCGAAGACTTTCCAGCTGATTCAAAGATAAAGGGTCCAACAAAGTCTTATGCAGATGTCACAAGATCAAATGTGGATTTGAAGACTCGAAGGCAATCAGACTATGCTCACTTCCACAGGCGCCTTCCTCAAACTTTGTCATTTTGGATCATAAAGGAAAAGGAAATGCTAAATTTGAACTTTGACTCCATGCTAGTAGTAACAAGATTGATGGGTTATTACTCTTGGGCTGAAATTAAGATCACTCTGGAAGATTTCTTCCAAGCCTCCATTGTAATCAATCCATTCTCGGATGATAAAGCTCTAGTTAAGTGTAACAAGGAAGTAGACCCTAAATTTAAGGGCCATTGGTGTGGATTTGGGGAGTTTCATCTTAAATTAGATCCTTGGTCAGAGTCAGATCATTCATTACCTAAGGTCATTAGCAGCTATGGAGGTTGGGTTTCCATCTAAGAATTTACCAATGCCTTTTTGGAAAAATTCAGTTTTTGAAGCCACTGGGCACTATTTGGGAGGTCTTGACCAAATCTCTTCACTTTAAATTTTTTAGATGGTTCATCAGCATTAATCAAGGTGAAGGAGAACTCATGTGGCTTTATTTTGGCGTCCTTAGAAATTAAAGATGTAGTTCTGGGAAAATTTTTTATTTATTTCAAAAATAAAGAAGAGCTGAACTCATAGCAGAGTTATCTTTCCTATAAGAATTGTTTCGTGGCAGCAGACTTTATCCCTTTGGAGATCACCCGAATCAAAGAAGTTACGATTGATGAAGGGTTTAAGGTAGATATGTCTTCGATGGAAAAGCGATTCAAAATCCAGCCGTTATTGAGAAGGATTTGAACCAATCAATTCAAACTTACAGATGTCGTTGAGAATGGAGTAAATGAACCTGCATTGGTGCATGCAGCAAACACCTCGAGCATTGAAAAGATAAATGCTCTGGCAGCACACGGTTTGGGTATTAAGAAGGCAGAGGATTTGATAGCTGGCACAATAAATAAGGAACATTCTCTGTCCTCAAATATGGATTTAATACAAATCAAACGACATAAGAATGATGACTTATCGGTGCATTTACTTCATTCCAATACCCAAAGCAACGAAAATCGAAGAGGCAGTCCAAGAGTCTGGGGAACTCAAGCGTTGATGCAAAAGGCTTAGAAGTTGAAGAGGCCCCTCCTCATTCTCGGTTACTCCAATCAACAAATTCAGTTTTAATTTCTCAAAGCCCTTCCTTACTCGAAGATGAAGTGTCGGTTCCCCACATATTGAAGGATTTAGATTTCGGCAGACCTACTCTTCCCTCATCCCCAGCTCCTATCCACTCATGTAAATGCTCACTTGACATTCTGTTTCAACAAATCCAGATTTATTAGGGGAAAGTTGTGCCTAGAGTTTGATTCCTCAATATAGCAGCCCCCGGAAAACGCCACTCTTCACCGGTCATTGTTCATTCGGACTTCACCATACCAAGATCATTTGTCTTCTTTGTTCAAGGAACGTTTTCTCTAAAACTGTATCAAACCACAACATCAAGATTCAGATTCAGACTTGTAAGTCCGACATCAGTGTTAGTAGTGAGGAGTTAGATTAGATCATTCCTGCACATGATGAAGAAGAACCAACCATTTATCAAATAGGTGAAGCTTATAACGTGTTATTCCTTTAGCAACAACAGTCCTTGGTATGAGCTTCTCCCATATCTCCTTCACAAATTCCCTCCAAGTTTTCGTCTTTAGTTGCTGCTTGTGGTTTTCAATTTCAAGTGATAGCATCCCCCAAAGGGATTGCATAATCATGAAGACAATTACTTGGAACAGGAGGGGCCTGACAGCCTTAATGCATTTCCTACAATCCCACCATCCAGATATTGTTCTCATCCAAGAAACAAAGAAGCCAGATTTTGATCACCAATCTATCAAATCAATATGGAACTGGAACAGGATTGGATGGACGTTCATGGAGGCATATGGAAAATCAGGGGGCTTGCTTACAATGTGGGATGAAAGTAAGGTTTCTCTAGTGGAATTTCTCAAAGGTGGGTACTCTTTGTCCATCAAATTCAGAACTCAGTGTAACAATGATTGTTGGGTGACAATAATCTATGGAGCTATGGATTATAGAGAAAGAAGATTCCTTTGGCCAGAGCTCACCTCCGTATTTCACTATTGTTTGGAGCCTTCGTGTTTAGAGGGAGACTTTAACATTATCAGGTGGTTCATGAGTGATTGTCTGTCGGAAGATTAACAAAAGGGATGAGGAAATTTAACAAGTTCATTGAGGAAGCTGGTTTACTGGAAATTCCCTTATCAAATGAGCATTACACATGGTCAAGGGAAGGAAGTGCAAGATCCCACTCCCTTATTGATTGATTTCTAGTCAATAAGGATTAGGATGAGCTGTTTTCTAACTCCACGGTCAGCAAGAAGGAAAGGGTTTTTTCAGACTGTTTTCCTTTTGCTTTTGGGAACAGGATCGATTTAGTGGGGCCCTAGCCATTCAAGTTTTGTCACAGCTAGATGTTAAATATTGCTTGCCCTAATCTCATCAAGCAAACATTGGAGGAAGATCAATCAAGCGTCTAGGCTGGAATTGTTTTAACATTTATGCAGCATACAAATTGGGAAATGGTAGGAAGATATCTTTCTGGAGTGACCCTTGGCATAGATGAGCTCTTCAAGGTAATCTCTCCCCACTTATTTCGACTTGCTTCCATCCCAAACGATAATGTAAATGCTCATTGGGATCCAACAACCACCTCATGGAACTTATCCTTCTGTCAGCCTCTAAAAGAAGAGGAGATCTTAGAATTCCAGCGGCTGTTATGAGTTTGGAAGGCAAGAGATTATCCCAAGCACTAGATTCTAGGATTTGGTCTTTGGAATCCTCAGGCAGCAAGTTCACTGTCAACTCTCTTTCCAAACATTTAATTGCCTCATCTCCTTTCGACTAGGTCATATTTCAAGCTTTATGGAAGTCTAAAAGCCCCAAAAGAGTTAAATTCTGGTATGGATCATGATTTTTGGCAATCTCAATTGTGCAGCCACGTTACAACATAAGCTGCAAGGTCACTTTTTATCTCCTTCCATTTGTCCCCTTTGCTTAGCGTTCAGTGAGGAACTACCACACTTATTTTTGAGTGTTAATTCTTTAGTAATTGTTGGTGGAAGCTCTTCTCATACTTTAATTTGTCTTCGATTCTGTATTTTTGTTAACTCGGCTGTGTTAAAGTTGCTATTTATTCTCCTTTATTGTACTCTGCGATTTTATCTCATTTCGTTATATTAATGAAAGATATTGTTTCATTTTAAAAATAAATAAATAAATAAATAAAATAGAATAAAAAATAACACGGCATCCATCCTTGTTGAGCAGCCAGCTGTTACAGAATCTAAAGGGGGAGGGGCCCATTGAAAGGATCCAGCCTCAAGTAATAAAGGGAAGTGATAAGAGAAAGTACGAGGTTGTCTAGAGACTCTTGAATTGTTAAATAACTCATCCCAATTGCTAGTATTGAAGAACCTGTCAATAAGAGATCTTGAAACTACTGCCCCTTCTCGAGACCATTTGTAACAACCATTAGATAAAGGAAGCTCCAACAAGTTGTTGATGAATTTATTAAATTTCTGCATACCCCTTGTTAATCTTCCCATTGGAAACACTCTTAAGCCTGTCTAGTGGTGTTGAAATCTCCTCCAAGAAACCAAGGTTCTATACAATAATCAATAAGGGATGACAATTCTATCCAAACATGATGCTTTTCTCTATAATTCGTTGGCCCATACACATTTGTTATCCAGCTAACTTTTTTGCAAATAGTCATGCATTTGACTGTCAAACAGTAACCCCCCTTGAGGACTTCAACAACTGAAATTTTACTTTTGTCCCACATGGTTAAGATATCTCCTGATTTACCATACCCCTCTATAAAGGTCCAATCAATGTCCTTGGAGCTCCATAAAGCTTTGATGATGTTGCTGTTGAAGGTATCTCTCTTGATTTCTTGAATCAAGACTAAATCCGAATTTAAGTTCTTCAAACTTCTTTTCAAGGCCAAGCGCTCAAACTGATCCCCTAATCCTCTTGTATTTCACGAAAGGATCTTCATGTCTAGCAGAATTAAGGACTAAGGAAGACTGCCCACAAATGCCTTCCTAATCAGTGAAGTCAGCTTCAGCCAAGAATGATATTGCAGTCCTCAACTATTGGCGACAAGTTTTAGGGAATCGCCTTCTGGTCGAGAGAGTGACACGAGAATTCCTCAGCCTTTCCAACCTTTCGAGAAACTTCTGGGTTAAAGAGGTGGCAGAGATCAATACCAAACTCATCTGAGGGTTCTTCAACGTTTTGGGCTTCTTTTGGGTTAGAATGCTCTAGTTCTTCACTACTAGCACTTGCTATAGATTCAACATCTGAATCTTGCTTTTTGGTTCGGCAAGTGTTTGGGAGATTGTTTGGAATACCTTGCACGAAATGAATGTTTGAGCTTGGAATTATAAAATCAGAATGCGTAAAAAGGCAATTATGAGAGTATGAGTTAACTGACCTATTAGGCAAACTATGAGCTTGAATCTGAGCACAACTTTCTTCAAGAAGATCTGAATTCACAATTGCCAACCAGAAGTTGAGGAAGGATGTTTTTTTTTTCCTCGCAAAGTGCTTAGGGAATGGCCTTAGCAATCTTAATCTCTTCCTTGCAATCGGCGGGAAGATGTCTCTTGCTAAGGTCGGCGAACTAATTTGTTATGAGTTAGGTAGCAGAGGGCGGGGGACCTTCAAGTTGTTAGGGACAATGGAAATGTCGTTTGAACTTCCAATATGTTGAGGATTAATGCCAAAAAGAATTGCACTTGAATAAAGGAAAAACCGTCGTCCATTTCTCGTGTTTGATGACCCTCACTGAATGAAGGAATCGAAGGGGCCAGCAAAGAATCTGATTGGGGCTTAGGGGCAACTAAAAGGTCATCCTTGCTTGTAGCTTAAGCGTTTGGATTGTTTGGTGCAAGAATACTAGGGCATAATTTGAAGAGCCGTTGGCGCATCGTCTTTTGAGTAATGAGGGGGGTGTACAACTTTAGTTGCGAAGTCACAAAATTCCTGCCAATCTCATTATTCAAATAATTTAAATTGTTGTTCACATTTAACCGGTTAGTCTTCTCGGTTAATGGCTTTTGTAACTTCTCTGTCGCTGGAGGCAGGGGATCGCTACTGTGAAAATTATTCAGGCTAACGTTCGATGAGGTCGATTGTTTGAGCAAGTCCCTTTTTAGACAAGGATTTCTTGAAAGGTTGGCAGGTTGATAAGATGGTAAAAGGAGTTCCATTTTCGATTTAAACAACTTGAATCAATTCCTTCATCTATCACAACTTGACGTAATCTAACAATGTCAATAGGATTAGAGAAATTTTTAATAGAATTAGAGAAATTTTTAAAGAGTAATACGCCTTTAGCTTTTGAAGGAGGTTATAGTTACTCAATATCTCCAAATTCAAGAAAGTATTACCTCTTTTAGTATCTGTAATCTCAATTGATGAAGGTAGAAAACCACATAAATTTTTCTTAACTTGAATCTTAGCTTTTGAATCGTTAGGAAGATTCAAAGTTTCTAATGCTATACCTTCTAATCCTCCGGAATAAGCTTCAATTGCTTCAAAAGTTTGTTTGCTCCGAAAATTGGGCGGAAGGTTCTTGATAGAAATCCGTCCCCCATAACCTTTTGAGTACAATGGCCGACTATGTTCAAGCTTATTCCACTTCTCGAACTTAAGATGAAAAGGCCGACATTCTTGCCATTTTCCTGGAGCTGCAATCAAATTCTCCAGAGCTCCCTGGTCCACTTTGATTAACGTGTTATCTATATTAATAATGATAACCCATATGCCCTTACTTATACCATATTACTCTTACGGGGTAACACCTACCCATATGCCCTTTATGTATTAAAGTTATTTACTGTTTTGTATTTTCATATACGCGATACACTAAACCTTGGTGCTTATATGTTCAAGTGTGTGACTAAGTATTTTTCACCGAATATCAATACTTCTGGCTTTTAATATGCTTTGAGTAATGAATATGATAAAGACGTTAGGCTATGTTGTGGACTAGTTATGTGCATAGAAAATCGTAGAAGTACCTATGACAGAGGTCAGAGATTCATCACCACCCTCGTTATTGTCACCTGGATATTTAAGCTTTGTGTTTATTAGGACATGAAATAGGTTGCTCAAAGGAAATGAAATAAACCGGTGTATGGGATCATAGTTTTTAGTGTGTAAAGTGTATCTTCCATTATCTATCCACTGATTCAAATTGCACTAGCATTTCTGCTATATTCTATTGTTGTGTTGCCTTGCATTCCTCATTGATTTCATTTGATGATACATCGACATTTGATTGATATTCAAGAAATCTCAGTTTTCTGTAGTACTTCAGTACTTGCAATCTTGAACAATCTTATTCTAAACAAAAGTCACTTTTGGTGGCTCAAGAAGGTTGATGATAACCAAGGTGATCTGAAAGATGACGATCCTGTGGAGTGGGTTTCCTATTGGAAACCTAATGTTACTATTAATCTAGTTGACGATTTTACCCGGTATGTTTACTACATTTTAATCTTTAAACTCCACAAGTTTTCAAAGCAATAAAATTTTGTCAAATTATCTGTCGGTACAGTGAATTAGAAGGTTCTTGCTCTTAAACTTGATCTTATATATATATATATATATATATATTTGCTTTAATTAATTTCTTATAAAAAATATTTTGTTTTATGATAAATATTTTTTGTAATTGAATTTTTATAAGTTAGTTATGTTATCCGTTTCCCTTAATTTAACTGTTTGTATGTTGGCAGTAACACAAAAAACTACATGTTTTCTTGTTACCTCCTATTGCGTGCCTTGGCTTGTTTTTGATCTGCTAATACCTAAGGTACTTCTACCCTGATATTTATTTATTTATTTGCAGATATGCTCATAATGCCGTTCCACCAAATATTGCTCCTTGTATCCTTCTATGTTCATTCGCCCATCTTTCTTGAATTTGGTTTTTATCTTTGACTGAAAGACTTAGAGAGCTTGCAAGAGAATAATGAAACTGATGTTTAGCTGTGATGGGAGTAAGGATTTTAATGGTTTATTTATGGCATGTTTTCCAGAATGAATGACATCAATGACATCAGTGTTTTTAAAGTTTTGAGGTACACTGAAATACAAATTACAACTCCAGCATTTTTTCATTATTTTTTTAAAAGCAACTTTATATTTCATTGATCAACGAAATATGCAGCAAAAGGGGAGAATACAATGGCTTGCTGAAGATTGAATTATTACCTTCAATCAGTCTTTTGAAGTGTGCTTCCTCTAAACAACTTGTTTATATTTTATTTCTTGTCTCATGTTGCCAACGATGAATTTTGTAATTGAGTGTAAAGTGTAAGGTCAGAGTTACATTTTTGTATACCAGGAGGTGAATTTTCATGGTTTTAATGCTATCTATTTAGTATTCTTTGCCATGGGAAAGGTTTATTTGATCTGAATGATCGACCCTACTGCCACAATGATGGTTGCATACTAGGTTTCAGTTCTTTTTCTCTTCCGTAAACCTGACTACAATAAATAATATTTGTGGTCTTTTTTCTCTTTATTATCCTGGTACTTGAGGAATTGGCATAACAGTAGGCTGGAGCATCATGTTAAAGTTGATGGATGGATTCTGTTTGGCATGCCAAGCATAAGAATTGAAACAGCAAATTTAGCTTGAGTTTCTTGACTTTAGTAGACTTGAATGTTGAGCCCACTACAGGAAACTACTATCCAACCATTTTCTTCAACGAGTTTTGGCTACTTAGAGATAAGTTGGTTCGGATCAATGAGACTGTAAATGAGCTGGTACTTAATCTGGAAGTTGCTCCAATAAGCATGACCAAGTGGCAATTATTCCTCCAAATTGATCAGTCATTCCAGATTCACCGTAGCTATGGAAGCATGATTGAAGGTGAGGCTGATGAGTTGAAGGTACTAGCTCTCTTTGAACTTGGATTTTTTTACGAACACTTCTTTTTTTTAAAAAAAAGAATTTGGGGAGTGGTCTTTGCTTGAAATGGTAGTGAGTGATCAGATTCAATTTTTAACTTCTCACATATCAACCGACCAATTGCAACATTGATTCTGTGTAGCTTTTTTTTTTTTTTTTTTTTTTTTTGGTAGTCCTTTCTCAAGAGGGATTTGGAATGATGTTTTCGATGCTTTTAGTTGGTCGGTTGTCCTCCCTTTTGATACACAGAGTTGGTTCAAATTGTTGACTTGTTACCACCCATTCAAAACTTCAAAAGGGCATATATGGTTAAGCATTATTAGTGCTGTCTTGTGGAAGATTTGGGATGAAAGAAATTCAAGTATCTTTCAAGAGAAAAATATAGATCGCAAAGGACAACATTGACAATTGTACTCATTCTGCTCTTTTTCTTAATTTTTTTTTTTTGGTGTAATGATATATCGGCTATATATATGTCAGGAACCAAGGTGTAGTATGGGACACCTTTGTCCCACATTGGTTAGAATGGGATGACCAATGTGGTTTTTAAGTGGCTTGGCTCTCCCACTAGAATAGTTACAACTCCAACTATGCAAAATAATGCCCTGCTCAATAATTAATTACAAGAAGTCTTCAAAATCGAAGCTCACAGAGAAATGTAAAAAACAAACGAGGGGACAAACTTCCGAAGGATCCCTGTCCACTCCCTAAACACTCTACTATTTCGCTCACCCCACAAAACCCATAAGATATGCACACCTAGCACACCACAAAAAATGACCTTTCTCCCTGAAAGGCGGATTGAGGAGGAACTCCTCGATCATAGCACCATCATCTCTATGACGAGCATACATCAACCCGAACGTTGGGAAAAAAGAATCTCAAACACAACTTGCATATTCATAGCACCATAGAATATGGTCTAGGTCTTCCTCCGCCTTCCAACAAAAAGGCTCGACTAGAGAAGGCATTTTCCTCACGAGCCTATTCAACGTGTTAGCACGACCATCAAGAACTTGCCAAGTAAAGAACCTGACCATCCTATGAATCTTAATCCTCCAAAGAACTATAAAGACCGACACTTGTAAGGGAGAAGGATCAACCAATGTATGAAAAGACTTGTAAGAGAACCCGTCCAAAGGATTAGGGCTCCAAAATATTACATCACTTCTCCCTCTTAAGTAGAGAAAGAAGAGCAACTACAACCATCGCTTTACTATCGGAAAGAGGGTGACAAAACTCGAAACAAAAGGAACAAGAGCTCAGATCAAACGAGAAAATCAGCAACAAAATGATTTCTAAAAATGATACATATGAGGGAACAAGCCACAAAGAGGTCTCTCCTCTACCTAATATTCTTCTAAAAAATATGTATCTCTTCCCTCCTCCACCATACTATGGACCAAGTGAACAAAAGAAGGGAGCTCTTTCAAAATGTCATTCCACAAATTCAGGTAAGTACCTTTAACCCTGTTAGACAACCACTCGGAAGGATGGGGGCTAGGGGGCCGTGTTTACTAGCAATGATCCTGTCAGAGCTTTGTTATACTTTCGATAATTCCCAATTTTGGAGAATTATCTTTCTTGGAACGGTGGAATTGATGTAGATTGTTCTAAGAACTTCTTGACTTTCTTTTAGTTTTCTTGTAATCTTTTCAATATCTTGCAAATCTTGGAAAATCGTGAAATTCTTTAGTTTTAAGTTTAAACTGTAGGTTAGTCTGATTTCTATGGTTAGGGATTTTCTGTTATTTTCATTTTGTTCGGCTTTAAATCTCTGTGTTCAACCTGTAAAAAGGGTCTTTGTCCAGAAATAAAGTGTTATTGTGTTGTTTTACATCACAAAGATAATTAATGCAACAAAATATATATATTTTTTTCTGCCCAATGTTTACCCATATGTTGATTAATGAATTATACTTCAGAGGGTGTTCTTGGAAGGAAATCCCTATCTCCTGGCAGTTACTATGGTTGTCTCATTACTTCATTCAGTTTTTGACATGCTCGCCTTCAAGAATGGTAAAGAATTGTTTGGTCATTATTTTACTTCATCAGTTAATTCTTTATTATCTAGTGAAACGTAGGTACTTTGCTAACTTGAGTTGTTGGTTTCTACTTCAGATATCCAATTTTGGAACAAAAATAAGTCTATGGAAGGACTTTCCGCGAAGTCTGTCATTGTCAGCTTTATATCTCAATTGATTGTCTTCTTGTATCTACTTGATAATGATACTTCGTGGATGATACTTGCAAGTTCTGGCATTGGTTGCTGCATTGAGTTCTGGAAAATAGGAAAAGCTATGCATATTGAGGTAGCTATTATTCTTAATTTCTTCACTGCTCATAAGTACTATTTTTTACGGGTTTTATTTTATTTTTATTATTTTTCCAATTCCTCTAGTATATATCCATTAGTATATATTGGCATAGTATCTTTATAAACAGCATGCTTTCATGTTTGCTAAGTTCTATTATCATGCACTCCTTAGGGCTGGCTTTAATGTGTTCCAAATCCGTAGACTTTCCATTCTCGTTTCTTATTTCTTTTGTATGACTTTCTGTTTACGAGTCTACTTACTTCTTACCTGCCATCTTTTTAATATGAACTAGACTGATTGGAATCAGAATCTATAGTGGGGATTGAGGTAACATGCTAATTTGATCACAAGATCGAAGAAGAATGAAAAGGGCCTACTAATTCGATAAGATTAGTTTTCTTACATTGCTGGTTCATTATTTTTTACTCAGTTCCTACCACTTTTCTCCATCTATGACCATCATACTTACTCTAACAGCTTACTATGGCTCATATGACCCTAGTAATGCTTGTAGCCTCCATATCTTTTCTGAGTATGACAAATATGGGGCATGGGGATTTGAACCTCAACAAACCAAATAATAACTAATAAACCTATTCTAAATATTCCTATCATTTCTTCACCGAGAAACACACCTTGTCCAGAAAAAGGAGTTTGGGTTTCTTCCAAGATCGAAGCCGATGTAACCAATAAGAAGGGCCTCTCTTGCAGCTAAACAAATTTTCCCAATCCTGCCTTTGATTCTTCCACATCTATCGCAATTATAGAGGAGTTATGAAGATGGGTTCTATCTGAAATTATAAGCTATTCTTTACATTGAGATACACTAATTGTCTGCAATGTATACGGTCACTGCTTTGCCTTGAGATCCTCCTTTGTGAAATCTCTTAGTTGTAGTTTATTTTTCGCCGCAAAACAGGACAACTATGTTGTTGGTTGTGTACAAATATTCCTTCAATTAATTGGTTTTTCTTCTTTTTAGCCTATTTCCTCCATAGTTGTTTGTCTTCTATTTTTGTCTTATATTTGAGATCTAGTATTTTGGAGCATCCTTTTTGTTATATTAATAAAAAAAATTTTTGTTTCAAAAAAGACAGTTTGACCAAGTAGTCAATAAAGGCAAAAGTAAAGACAAAGGGCAAGGTTGTTAATTTGTAAAATAGTAAGAGTATTGTTTCATAAAAATGTTGTATCAAATTTCAATTTTTATTCCAGGTTATATGAAAATAATAATATTACTAGTAAGTAACTTAAACTGGAACCACCCTGGTTCAGAAACCACTCAGCTTTTCTACACTTCAGTGTATGTTGCTGAACAATCTAATGGGTTTAAGATTTGGGAGGAAATGTTCACAAGGCCCCTGATCCTATAGTCATTATTATGTGTCTATTTAGCTTGCTTAATATTGAACTTGTACATACTGTCTAACACATATTTATTGTTTCAAGAAGTGTGGAATACGTACCTAACATGTTGGGGTGTCCAAGTATCTGACAGTGTCAGATAGACTATGGACACGTTAGCCAAATTGAAGTGTTTGTGATCAGGTCTAGTCTACTACATTCAGTTGTCATAGGAACTTGTAGGATTTTGAATCTAAAGTAGGTGTCCACCATAGCTTGAATCCATTTCATCTAGATCTTCTTTACATGGCTCTTATTGACCAGTGGGCTATTACTAGCAACGATTTTGATTAAGGATTGAAAAAAGGGAGATTTCTTCATTAGGTTCTATGACATTCACTCCTTTGGATCCTCCTAATATTATCAACCGTGAGTTATGTTTTAAGTGATTTTTTGAATTCTGTGGATTTAATAGACTTTATCAGGTTATAGAAGATGAAGAGGTCACTCTGCCATCCAGGGAAGGTGCTTGTCTGGTAATGAATTATTGGTGCTGGTTGAGGGTATTCAATCACTGGTTGGTTTGGAGAATACAACATTAAGGGGCTGTTTGGGGCTGTGTAGTTTATGTCTATGCTTGGAGTGTAGAATTGTTTTTTGCATTAGAAAGTTTGTGTTATCCGACATTGTTAGATACTTGGACACTCCAACATGTTAGGCACCTATTTGATACTTCTTGGCACAATAAATATGTATTGGACAATAGATGTAGAAATTCAATATTAAGCAAGCTAAATAGACACGTAATAATGACTATAGGATTAGGGGCCTTGTGTACACACCTTTTTTTTAAAATAATTTTATTTAATAATTTTACACATCTTTTTCTAAAAAAAGTATGGATTTCTTCTTCATTATCATCATATAAGGGAGGACAGCTATCACCAATGGTATGAGGCCTTTTAGGCAGAACCAAAAGCAAAGCCATGAGAGTTTATGCCCGAAGTGGAAAATATCATTCCATTGTGAAGTCATGAGATATCTGGAGTTTTGTTGTTCCTAGCCAGTGATATTAGAACGGCGCTAGACCTTGACTTAGCCATGTTGGTAGAATTCTTGGGTGCCAAACAAAGAAATGGAAAACCGTAGAAGATGTAGTCATGGTGGTTGGCACGAAATGTGGTAGTTCGTGAAGTTGGACACTGGAGGTGATCGGTGGAGATGATTGCTGGAGGTAGCCTTCGCCGAAGGTGGTTGTTAGAGATGGTAGTCAAAGCATGTCGTTGGAGTGAGTTGACAATAGTTGCCGATGGTGGTTGCAGTCGGAATTGGGAATCTGAGGTAGTTGCTGGAGTTGCCACCGGAGGTGGTTATCGGAACATGTCGTTGGCGATGATTGTCGTCACAGTTGGTCATCGACAGTGGCCGACGAATGGATTTATTGGAAACTTGGAGGGAGGTAGAGAGAAAGAGGTGAACATGGAGTCTCGATAAATGTGCAAACTTCAATAGTGTATACTGGAGAATTTGGTGGAGTTGAGTTATTTTATACCAACTTCATTCGTAGCTTTCTTTTGTAGATGGTTTCATTTATCTATTATTAATTGATAAGTTCCAAAGATGCTAGATTTTGCAAAGCTATGGGTCCTTCTAGGATACTTGCAAACATTCACAACTATGACTAACTGAACAATTGATTCCAACCAAGAGGTCAATTAGAAGGATGAATAACTCGTAGATCAAACTTAGAATCTATGGACACTCCTAGATCCCAAGACCACTCACTCTAGAATTTGATGGATCGAAATTAATCCAGTGGATCGTTTAAGATTCACTTCTTTCTCTTCTTGATATGTAGTAACATTATCAATAACTTTTGACTCAAAATTTGTCTCTTCCCGTGCACTAGCTAGCCTTTGGAGATATAATGTGAAAACCTCTTGAATCCTTTTTGTCTATCTTGTTTCTTGTAATAGTTTCTCATGCAATGGAATAATGGTTAGATTCACCTAATTAATTTTCTTTTTTCTTTTTTTTTTTTTTTTTTTAAATCAGTTGCTTATTTATCTGTCCTATGAATGTTGTGTGTGCCTTTTTCATAACTATATCGCAATTGTGTATCGTTTCTCATTATCATTTTCCCTTCCATTCCAGATTGATAGGAGTGGAAGAATACCTACTTTGAGATTCCGTGATCGCGATTCATATGCTGGAAATAAGACAAAGGAATATGATGATCTTGCAATGAAGTATTTGTCCTATGTCCTTTTCTTCCTTGTTGCTTGCTCATCTGTTTATTCGCTCATGTATGAACAGCATAAGAGCTGGTATNTTATTTATTTTTTTTTTTTTTTTTTTTTTTTTTTTTTTAAATCAGTTGCTTATTTATCTGTCCTATGAATGTTGTGTGTGCCTTTTTCATAACTATATCGCAATTGTGTATCGTTTCTCATTATCATTTTCCCTTCCATTCCAGATTGATAGGAGTGGAAGAATACCTACTTTGAGATTCCGTGATCGCGATTCATATGCTGGAAATAAGACAAAGGAATATGATGATCTTGCAATGAAGTATTTGTCCTATGTCCTTTTCTTCCTTGTTGCTTGCTCATCTGTTTATTCGCTCATGTATGAACAGCATAAGAGCTGGTATTCATGGATTCTTTCTTCACTTACAAGCTGTGTATACATGTTCGGTAAGTTACTTTAATTGCTTTTGGCATGCTTTTTCACCTTGCTTTTAATATCTTATATAGTCAAAATCCCGATTCCTTTATTAGAAAGTGCACTATATATATGTGTGTGTATATATTTATTTATTATTTTTTTTTTTCCAAATTGCCAGAGGCAACATGTCCTGGTTGTGGTATATTTTAGTTTGTATGATAAGAATGTATTACGTATGTATGATGTAGTGGGACTTTTCAACAAAACGGGTACTTCGTGTGGGGTTGCAAGGACATGTTAATGTCTAAATAGTTATCTATCGCGTCCAGACCATGCTCTCATATGCGGCTATTCTTTTTCTTTGAAGACCCCGATAATTGGGTAAATAAAATACAAGAAAAGATTCAAGAAAGGCAACTAATTTTAAAAGGCAAAAGCAATAAAAATACCAAAAAATAAAATACTGATAAAAAACTCAATTATTAAATACAAACTACACACCCCTCAGTTGGGTTGTATATGCCAAGCTTGGAGTATAATTCATCAAAGCTTGTCACTGGCAACGCTTTGGTGAGAATGTCAACAGTCTGATGGCAAGATTGAAAATAATTTAGTTCCACTATGCTATGGTTGACTTTTTCAGATATGAAATGACGATCTATCTTTGTGTTTTGTTTTGTCATGATGGACAAGATCTTTTGCCATGCATATGACGGGATAACATGTGTTTAGAGGGATGGAGAGGGATGCTAGTGTAGTGATGTTTGGTAACTTTGCTCGATTTTATGTTTCCTTCTATGCTTCGATTGGGAAGACCTTTTGTAACTATTCTATATATTTTGTATAGTTGGAGCAGATTTTTTTTTAGTGTGGTTCCATTCTTTTGTGGGGTTGGTTTTTTGGATGCTCTTTGTATCCTTCATCATTTTGTCAATGAAAGTTGTTTTCATTAAAAGAAAAAAAAAAATCCAAAGTTAGAGCTTGATATTCAATTTCTGCACAACTTGCTACAACCTTTTTTCTCTTTTTCTTTTTTGTTTCTTCAGGTGTCTAAGTTGCCCGAACATAAGAACAACACTTTAGAGTTTAACCATTCTGTTTAGTGACATTTTAAACATAATCCATGACCTGGAGTGTCTTTTAAGTATTTTAAAATCCTTTAACCGTAACTGTTCGGGCCAACTTAAGCACACTTCCACTAATCTCACAAGACAACATGCTTGGCCCTAAAACATTTGGATGTGAAGAAAACTCTAGAATATTGCATTGTAAGTTGGAAGATTCGATTGGTTGGAAATCTGTTATTATATCTGAATTTGGAGTCTTTCTTCGCAGGCTTCATTATGATGTGTCCACAGTTGTTCATAAATTACAAGCTCAAGTCTGTGGCTCATCTACCCTGGAGACAGATGACATACAAGTTCCTTAATACCATCATTGACGACTTGTTTGCTTTTGTCATCAAAATGCCAACCCTACACCGACTTTCGGTGTTTCGGGATGGTGAGAAAATTATGGATCAAACTCTTTAGCTTTTTTTTATTTTAGTTTATTTTATTATTTTGTTTTTTTTTTTATTTTGTTATTATGGAACAGAAGAATATATTTGATGCCCTGCAAATTTGTTGCTCTGCAGATGTCATATTTCTTATCATTCTATATCAGAGATGGATTTATCCCGTTGACAGGAAACGTATAAATGAATTCGGTTTCGGTGGCGAAGAAAATCAAGGAGCTGAGGCAACAAATGAGAATGCCATAAAAGAAGATGACAAGAAAACTAATTAACTGCATATCCTTACAACATGTTATGTTACAGTTTTTAGAATGTATAATTCAGGGACTGGAAAACTTGAACATACATTTTAGCGGTTAATCCTTGAGTTTCTAAGGTTTTGTTTCTGATCGCGGGGCTCCAAAAAGGGATTCATGTTTTTTTCTTTTGCCTTGCTCTTTATAGAATTTGATTAGTTATTGTGAGTTATTGTTTTATCTTTAAGTAACTTTCCAGGATAGCCTCTCTATATATCTCTCAAACAAAATCATGAAATCTGCTTATGATATCCACTTATTTCCTATGATATCCACTTATTTGGTCCTGTTTGTATCTATTTCGTTTTTGGATTTTGTTATTTTAAAAAGCAAGTCTATTTTCTCCACATTTCTTACAATGATTTGTATATTTGTTCAGTACAATGGTTACAATAGTTGAATTCTTAGCTAAATTTTGAAAAGAAAAAAAAAGTTTTTAAAAGCTACATTTTTTAGTTTTCAAATGTTAGTTTGGTTTTCTAAATCATCGGTAACTAGATAAAGAAAAAAATTTAGAGGTGGAAGTAGTTTCTATAGACTTAATTTTCAAAAACAAAAATAGAAGACAAAAATGGTTATTGAATAGGGTCTTGTATATTCTATTTTTTGTATTCACAGTTTATAAAGAGTTTATGGGTTAATTTAGTCGAATTCATGTTTGGATGAATTTATCTTGTAAATCCAGGTTGCTACAATACAGTTTATTTTAGATTCCAGGATGGCTACGTTTTAACCACTTGCTTTGCAACAATATCTTATTATTCCTTGGTTGACTGGGGTGCAGGATTGACATCGTTAAGTTGGGTTAAACTGGAGGATTTGGTTAGCGTACGGTTAAGATAACCCAGCCAAGAAGTAACCTAATGTCACTACATATTATATATGTACTTGGATTTGTGGAATATTTCATTGAATGATGGTTAGATTTTAAAATAACAGAATATGTTGCAGATCGTCATTTCTAACCATGATGTAAAATTTTGATTGAAATTTTAAAATTAAGGGCTTAAAAATTTGGTGGGGAATAGGAGGAAACTTTGAGAAGCTTTAAAATTTTGAGGGTTTTTTAAAAATTTTTTTTATAGGTATTAGCTTTATCAGTTCAAGTTTTTTCAGTTTTATATGGTTTTGGTTACATGTCAATTATATAGTTTTACATGCTATTTTGAATCAAACATGAAAATATTGAGATAATTTTTTGAAATTTTACAGAAGTATTCTAATCAAGTAAGTGGTTGAGATATTGGGATAACACCAGTTTTTTGTTTTTTTTTATTCTTTACTTTTTTGGAAAATCCACGATTTATGGTTGACATTAGTGATATATTGTTTTATGGATATATTTCTAGTAGCTTAACAAAATTGTGGATGTGCTGTTGAATTATCGTTGATATGTTGTTGTAATATCGTGGAAATTGTTTTCTTTGTTTTTTCTATCTTTTTCAATATTCATCTTTTCTAGTGTTCTACCCCCCACACCCCAATTCCCATCTTGGTCAATTTTCAGCTTTATTTTTAATCAATAACTTTTATGTTTAAAGAAATAAAATTTGAAAAAAACAAAATGAAATAATCTATAATTCCAACAGGGTCTATATGTTAGACCGTACGAGTCCTATCATTTTTAAGTAACTATCTTTATCATTTTTAGTGTAGGATAAATTGGGAGCAACATTATAATTTATATCAAAATTTACAAGAATATGGATGAGACAACCTAAATTTTGAGGTAATTTTTAATTTAATTATCTTAAATATTTGGGTATTATTTTGGATTATGAAGTTAAAATTGAATTATTGTGATTAAGACAATTCAATTTGAAGGGTGTTAAAGATTTAAATTTTGGATTTAATTATGGAGGAGATTTGGAAACTTGTAACGGTTAACAATTGTTGACTTATTTAATTAAAGAGTATAATTTATTAAATCTTGGATTATTTGAGCTTACAAAATGTAGGTTCGTTAGATCCCCTGCTAGCTCACAACGGGTAAAACAAGGACCAAGTGTTTTGAAAGAATTTGAAATGTTCAAATTGATTAAGAGAATTTATGTTAATTGTATATGATATAATTAATATGTATGTATGTATGTATGTATGTATGTGTAGATACATCTATATACATGTATATGTATATGCATTACAATATAAGATTTATTTTGAATGAGATTTAAAAATTAAACTATATAACATGAGAAGTCCAAATATATTTGAGTAAGATTCAAATAATAGTTAATATGAATTAGATTCATATTAAAATCATAGATTATAAGAGAAGATGTATATTTGAATATAGTTGATTTAAATATAGATTTAATCTAATATACTTTTAAAAAAAGACTTAATCAAATATAAGATATTAATTTAATTTTAAACTAAATTCAAAAGGAAATAACATCGGTGCATTGCATGGGAGTGGAAGAGTGGGTGAGGGGAGTTCACTGCGCTCTCTCCTAATCTCTACTTTTAGAAGTGTTGCCCCAATTGCTAGTAGGTGAAAAACCTCCCTTTCTCTCAAACTCTCTTAGTTCTCAAAATCACAAAGAAGTATTTTCTCTACCAATTTTTTTTTTTCTCTTAGGTTTCTACCAATTGGTCATTGCTAGAGAATAGCAAGGAAGATATTTCAAAGGTGTCCCAAAATGTGTTTTGACATCCGTTCGTAGAGAAAGAAGGAGTTTTTGAGGAAAGAAGAAAAGTCTTCAAAGGTTCTTTTATTCTTCACTTTTAATTCATACTTAACTTACTATATTTTGATGTATGCTTTCTTTTCTATAATGTAAATTCTAAAATAAAATCAAAGCAAAAGTGATCACTCGCTTCCACTGCGAGATTCGATCCCTTAAAAAAATAACATAACTATGAACCATAGAAAATGTCCAAAAACCCCAACGAAGGAACCAAGAAAAGGAAAAAACAAGAAAGAAAAACAAAAAGAAAACCGTTGTAGTCTTGAGATTCCCAATTTTGGTGATAGACAATAATAGACTTCTATAACAATCTGTTAGTAATACACTGCCATCACTAGTATACTTATTTGATACTTTATTTGTTTGAAGTTTATCTTTAGTGATAAACTTATTATTTGTCTTCATCTTTAACAGAGGTTCCTCCCTTCATGCGGGAATTGTA
Source organism: Citrullus colocynthis (assembly GCA_031780015.1). Taxonomy (NCBI): domain Eukaryota; kingdom Viridiplantae; phylum Streptophyta; class Magnoliopsida; order Cucurbitales; family Cucurbitaceae; genus Citrullus; species Citrullus colocynthis. The sequence continues at coordinate 200,925 of QLSR01000124.1, read as the reverse complement.
AAAATATTTGATAGCATCATGCCTGACCGATGAGGACCGTTGTCCAAACATTGCCTGCAATGAATCCATGATTCTCTTAGCGGTCATCATGTTCACATATTTCTTGGACAACACATCAAATATACTTGCCAAGATGTAGACTCAGGCTTTATTGTTAGCCCTAATCCACCTATCATACGCATCCTGAACATTTCGGTTTGCGATTGAGCCAGAAACTGGAGGACATTCCTCCATTAAAATGAAGTGTAGATCATTCATAACCAGAATTGTATTAAGATTTGATTTTCATGTACCATAGTTATCTCCATTAAGTTTATCAAAAGTGAGTACTTGAATAAATGAACTAGCTATTGCTAAAAATTAAGTTTTAATTAGTGGATTGCTTAATAACTCTGTATAATTCAATCAGTTTATCAAGTAATAATGTACCAAAATTTATTATTTTCTTGCAATGATACTTTAGTGATTTAGAATAGCTGCTACCGAGGGGTAGTCAATTACTCCTTCACTAAATTAAGACATTCTTGATTAAATAGTAATACCAAAACTACTCTTATTCCTATAGTATTTAATTATCACTTATTTGGCAAAAAAGTACTAACACTTAGTAAATTTTGTAAGTGTAACCCTCCATTTTCAGATTTCAAAGATCGGAATCAACAACATTTTGAGGGAAGGAGAATGCTCACGGTGTTTCGAATCCCATATACAAACCCTCCAAATGGTAGTATCATGGGAATCTCATGGTGCAACCTAATGGAAGATACTATAGGATGTGTTGACACACTCCCTTCGCCCACTTACTATGAACTACTTCCCTATTCACTTTGTTATTGACTCATGCAAACACTTTCTGACTAGAGGCTACTCTTAGGAGACTCAAATCCAAGCATGAATCTCACGATGTGAACTCTTATGGACGTGAGAGCTAATATATCATATATATAACTCTCCCACTAAAGTGTTCTAATTGGTATATTGGGTATCTTTACTTAGTTATATGTTAGCTAATTAAATATAACCTAAGTCTAGGCTTTTGTCCAAGTATAACTCTTATACTGGAATTAACCTACAATGTCTAAGTGATAAAAATCATTTTTATACTCACAAACGCAAGCTCATAAAACTAGATTAACATAAATTCAAGAGTCGGTTTGATCCCCAGGTAGTAGGTGTTTCGTAAACCGTCAACTTAAATACCTCCAACCTTAGATAGGATCTTGCCGGTGAATTTTTATAACCTTTGTTTTATAAGTTAACTACCTACTTTAGGTTTATTAACCCCAGGTGAGCACACATTTTATCTTTATTATAGATTTTAAATGTCTAATTCTTTTTATAAATCTTTTTAAAAGAATAAACATCTATAACATACATTTCATAAAAATAATATAATAACTTATACTAATTTTATGAAATCAATTGATGGAGTTAGGAATGTAAAAGTGGAAGCAATCAAAATTTAAAGCAATGTAATTCAATTAATTTTGAGGATTAAACATGCAAATTCTAAGAATAAAAATACAGGGGAATGATACTTGTTGTAGTTTAAAACCGAATCTGTCTCCTCCAAGTTTTTTATCATGAACACTTCGTGGACTACCACATGAATCTTCCTTGTCATTCTCTAACCTTAGAACGGATTGTGAGATCCAAATCTTGATGAATTTTGAGCAAATTTGAGAGAAAAGAGAGTTTTTGGAGAGTTTGGGTATTCTTGAATTTTCAGCAAAATTCAACCAAGAATTCAACCCCAATTCCATCAATCCTTCTCCTATAACAGAACTTCAATAAATCTAATTATCCTTGAATTGACACCTAACATGGTGATTAAGGGCCCATTTGATAATGTTCTCGTCTCCTGTTTCCTATTTCTAATTCTTTGTTTTTTGTCTACTGTTTTTTTCTTTTCTGGGAACAAAAAATAGGACTATGTTTGATAACTATTAATGTTTCTTGTTTTTTGAAAAAAAAAGAGACAGAAACATAGATTTATCTGATAATTATTTCTTGTTTCTTGTTTTTTTTTTGTAACAATATAATATAAAAAAAGAAGATATGTCATACAGTAAACACAAAAAAAAAAAAAAAAAATCAAAGATTTATGTCATGTAGTATAAGTAAGTCTCGATAACAACTAAATATAATAACAACTTTGAATCATATTGTTCATATGTTGTTCAGATTGGATCAACACTATCATCTCTAACTCGAGCCATTTGTCTTAAATGATGTCGAGTCAAATCAAACTTAATTATATAATTATGTAAATGTAGTGGTTGTAAAATATTAAAGTTAAGCTAAATGAATATCGTAGTTAGCAAAATTTATATAAATTGTAAAATTCTACTTAGTTCCAAATATACTAAAAATATTAGAAATAAAATATTATATAAACACACATATGGAAAAATTTAATACACAAAAGTTGAAATATAAAAATAATTAATATACATATTGAAAATTAAAATAATATACAAATATAGTAGAATTATTTTTGTAAATAGTAAAATTATTAAAGAAAATAAAGAAAATATAAAAGATGGAAAAAATATAAAAGAAAAACAAAAGTGCCCATTTTGGGAGTTGAAATTTGAAATATAAAAAAAATTAATATCCATATGGAGAATTAAAATAATATATAAATTTAAATATTGGAGAATTTTAAAATTCAAAATAAAAATAAAATATAAATATATCATAATTATTTTTGTAAATAGCAGAATTAATAAAGCAAATAAATCAAATATAAGAGATGGAAACAAATATAAAAGAAAACAAAATAAAAGTGCCCACCTTGGGAGTTGAAATTTGAAATATAAAGAAATTAGTATACATATTGAAAATAAAAATAATATATAAATCTAAATATTGAAGAATTTTAAAATTCAAGATTAAAATAAAATATAAATATGGGAGAATTAATTTTTGTAAATAAAAAAATTAATAACATTATGGACTAAATCTCCCTATTGGAAACTTCAGCTTGGCCATTGGTTTGCGGATGATATGTAGTCGCAACCCTGTGCTTCACATTGAATTTAATTAATAGGTTAGAAATGATGCAATTAATGAAATTCGTACCTTTGTCACTAATTAGCGCCCTTAGCGTTCCAAAACGTGAGAAGATACTCTTTTTCAAAAACTTAGAAACTGTAACCGCATCATTCTTTGCGCAGGATATAGCCTCAACCCATTTTGACACATAGTCCACCGCTACCAAGATATACTGATGATCACAAGATGGAGGAAAAGGTCCCATGAAATCGATGCCTCATATATCAAACAGCTCAACTTCCAAAATCGAATTTAGCGGCATATCATTCTTATTGGAGATGTTCTCTGTTCTCTAACATCGGTCACAAGCCACTAAGTAAGCCCTTATGTGTTTGAAGAATGTCAGCCAAAAGTACCCACCATGCAACACTTCTACAACTGTTCTCTATCCTCCAAAATGTCTTCCATAAGGGGACTCATGGCAGCTCTCGAAAACCTGTTGCGTTTTGTATTCTGGCACGCATCGATGCAAGATGTGATCTGGACCTAGTTTGTATAAATAAGGTTCATCCTAATAATAGAACTTACTTTCAAGCATTGACTTTTTACTCTGTTGAGCATTGTATCTTCAGGCCATTGTCTGTACACCAAATAGTTCACTATATCCGCATAGCAAGGTTCCCTCACCTCTGTGTTTAGTATCTGCTCATCAGGGAACCTCTCTTTGAGTTCCTTCCAACTATCTTGGACCTCTTTTTTCTCTAGGGGAGATAAGTGGTCTGCAACCTGATTTTCTGTTCCTTTTCTGTCCTTGATTTCCCTATCGAATTCTTGAAGCAGAAAATCCATCAGATAAGTCTAGGCTAATATTCTTTTTAGCCATCAGATACTTGATCACAGAATGGTCAATATAGACAGTCACTGTTGAACCCACTAAATAAGCCTGAAACTTATCCACTACAAAAACTACTAAATAAGTTTGAAACCAACTTTGCAATGGCATCTATTTTTGCTTGATCCACCTCTAATCCAGCCTTGGAAATATTATGACCCAACACTATGCCCTTTGTCATCATGAAGTGGCGCTTCTTCGAATTCAAGACTAGGTTGATCTCTTCACATCTCTTTAGCACGTGTTCCAGGTTGGTCAACCAGGCGCCGTGTAATTACTGACTTGTAATACCAAGTGTTGGGGAGAAGTAATGAGATTGAGGCCATGCGTTGCTAGAGGAAAAGCAGCCGAGATGAGAGCAAAAATTTTTGGAGAGCAAAATTTTGGCTGTTTTGGCCAAGATTATGCATTAGTGAATGAAGAGGAAAGTTGAATTATTTGAGAAACCATGCGTTGTTGATTGAATCACGAAGGGTTGTGAGCTGAAGTAGTTGCCCGCATCGAAGGATAAGTGATCGTTGGCAAGGGAAGAAATATGCTTGAACCATGCGTTGAAAGTCACTCTGCGTCGAAGACAGAGCGGTCTTGACGCGACGAAGTTAGTGGTGTGAATGACTGAGTTGCATGCGTTGAAAGTTGCTTGAACCATGCGTTGAAGTCACTGCGTCGAAGACGGAGCGGTCTTGACGCGACGAAGTTAGTGGTGTGAATGACTGTGCATGGGTCGAAAGTAGGAGGCGTTGAGAGCACCATGCACTGAGTATGGTTAGTTGTTGAAGGCGTTGAAGGAGAATTTTGACATGAGTGCCTTGCGCCGAAGAGAGGACCCCGCGCCAGCCTGCGGGTGAGGGGTAAGTCGGCAACATAAATCTTGGTGCTTATGAGGGTTAAGTCGGTAGTATATATAGGTGAATAAATTAAATGTTTAATCATTTGTAGACATTTTTGAGAGCTTAAGTCGGCTCCATTTTTCAGAGAAACCACAAGAGAAGGTAGAGGAAGGTGTTCTTGTAAATTTTGGGCGAAATTCTACTCGTCTTGGTGCTGAAAACAGAGCTGGAACTGAAGATTGATTCTTAGTCGCACAGACTGAATAGGGGTTGACATTTGGAGTAGAACGAATCAAGGAAGCCGAGTTTAGAGCTGAAATTTTAAGGTTAGTAAGTTAGCTCAATTCTGAACAATTTTTGTGAAGGATGTTTGAGTTGAAATGGATTAGAAACCTATAAATTTTCAGCTGAAAGTGACTGATAAGGAATTTCTGTGCAATTTGTAGTAGTGCGGAGAAATCTTTCAATATCTGATGAACGAGGATGAGTTAAGGTACGAAAATTTAAGGTAAGCTAGAAGACATATTTCTCTACAAGTTTGTAGAAGAAAAGTAGTTCTAATTTTGGCTAAAACTATAACTTTTAATCTACAGCAGTGAAGAACAAAAGGAAAAGAGGGAAGGCAAAAGCTGTGGAAAGTAAATATCGCTAGACTACAAGTAACGCTAAGAGTTTAAGCGGGAGAAGCGAGACTGGTAACGCAGGTGTTGCTAGAAGCCTTGTGTCTCACAATTTTTGCTGAGTCTCACTGGATCTCGCTAATCAGGTGAGTATCGCTAGTCTTGCTCACCCTAGTATCGCTAGTGGAGTGTAGTGTAATATAGTCTCGCTAGTGGTCTTGCTAGTAGAGTTGAAACTCGCCCATTAAGGTTATTTTGATCAAATATGAATAGTTAAAGTTGTTGGTTGTGGAAGGGAAGTTTTGGGAAGCCTAACCAAAGAAATGTGTATTTTCAGGCCAAGAGGAGATAGGAAAGGCATATAATCTATTCAAGGCCTAGAAAGAGTTGTGAGTGACACTTTTCTTACTTTAAAACAATTTTGTTGTATATGATAGTTCGGTTTTCCAATGGAATATGATTTTGTGGTCAAATGTTTTATGAAGCGTACTTTATGTTCTTAAAGTTATTGAAAAGTATGATTATGAAATGTTATTGATATAATAGTTGCCCTGTGTTCTTATGAATGATTTGCATACGATTTGTTTGTAGTGTTGCTTCTTTAAAGGAAAAACGTTTAAGAGGAGGCTCAGTGCTGATGGACTTGAGAAGGCACGTGAGTTTACCTGGGACCCAGTACTGAGGGACATGAGAAGGTACTTGGGCAACCCGCCACATTCCTATGTGCACATAGAGGTTATATGCTGGTGCGTTGAGCCTTGCTCCGCATCGAGCCTTATTCGTTTTCGACGTTGGAGTGTTGAGTTTTGCTCCACTTCAACTAAGGAGAAGTATTGCAACTAAACTGTTTTCTTATGATTTGCTGAAAATCATGTATGAATTGATAAGAGCAATTAAGTATGTTTTAACTAGTGTATATGAAGTGATTTCATGTTTTAAACATGACGTTGAACTTAGTATTATTCCTGATGATTTTCGAACTAAAATAGTTTGTAAATTAGTCACTCACTGAGCTGTTAGCTTATGTTTTCAAGTTTTCTTTCCCCTCCAGGTAGCAAGGATGTTCTTGGTGCTTTGCCTACTCCAACTCGCCCTGCTTAAGCTTCGAGTTTCCAGAAAATTTGACTTGTTTTGAAGTGTGGCTTTGATGCGCACTTTAAGTGTTAACCGCAAGTGTACTGGTCAAGTTATAATATAAGACGGTTAAGTCCGAATATCGTTCCACTGGAGATCCAATTGTGAAGGTTTAAGTTACTTAGCTATTCTAAAGTTGAATCAATTTTATTTGAGGATTGAATTTGAAAATTATGAGTTATGGAAAATATAATCAAATAAGGAAAGTATTAAAGTGAGAAACACAAGAGTCAAAGAGAGTTCTAGGGTAATGAATCCTTGTTTATTTCATCATGCAATATTATAGATTTCATGGATTTTATTGTCATTCATATGCCTAAGTCTAGATACTTAATTCCAAGTTATTTTCTCTCAAAAGCAACCCTTTCTCATGCAACTCGATTGATTATTAATCTCTTAAAACCAATACAAAATTACATGGCATTAAAAATAGTCTTTAGCAACTTTTATTGTCAACCTAACTACTCTCGTGATAGATTAACAACAATTCATTGTTATAGATCAAGTTAAACATACAATCTCTCAATCATACATCTAACCTAATATGTGAAGATGGCCAATCCACAAGAATTAAACACAATAACAATGAAAAGCATAATCATTCCAACAAAACCATGAAATTCTACAAGATCAGCATAAATTCATAAACAAATCATCAAAACCCTAAAACTAAAGAGTTTAGCCACTCATAGCTTGAAGCAACATGTTTGAGCAAAATAAACAAAGAAAGAGTGTAAAGAAAGGGAAACTCTACTGAAAAGAGGCTCTTGATTGAGGTAGCACCGTCACGATCTCCTTGGCTCTCACGTCGGAATTTGAAGGGCACCGCAACTATCTCCAACTCTTTTCCTCTTCCTTGTAACTAACTCACTCTTTGAACTCTCACTCAATTCTCTCCTTTTTGTGCCTCTTTAGGTCTGCACTTCCTTGATTTGATTTTGATGCCTAGGGCTGCTGGAAACCCCCAAAAACTTACCAAAAATAATAATTTTTTATTTAAGGAAAACTGGCCCCACGGCGCTGGTCTATAGCGCCGCGGCGCTATTGAAAATTCTGGGACAGCGCCGCGATGCTGTTGGAGAGCGTTGCGGCGCTAGGGCTGCGATTAGAAAAGCTTGCTCTCGGGTTTTAGCGCCGCGGCAGCGCCGTTCAAGCGCCAATTTCTGCCATTTTGGGTTTTTCAGCTCTTTTTTGCAGTATTCTTGCTCGGTTTTGATCTTTTAGTATTTTCTTCTGATTTTCCTCATTTTAACCTGAAAACCACTAGCAAACAAGTGAAATCTAATATAAACTCCCTTAATTTGAGAGAATAGAAAGCACTTTTCAAGTGCTTATCAGGCTTGTATGTTAAACCTTATTTAGGTGGCATGTAGACCTAGATGTACATTTACAAAGGGTTGAACTATGGTTTGTATAAGGGCATGTGAATGAGTTGAAGATTTGAATTATCGGCTTGTATATAACTTCCTATGTGTTATATTTGAAATGTCTTAAGGTGTGAAATGTATTGTGGATAGTTTAGGATATTTAGTGAAGGAATGGATGGTATGCGTCACAAGAGGGGTGATGTATACTGTTCTCACATCTCCTTTCAGGTTATGTAGGTAAATTTGGGAGGGGGTGTGACACGCCGTAGGAGTTACCAAAGAGTAAGAAATCTTCAATAAATACTTCAAATGGCTACTCCAGGAAATCTGAAAATATGGTCATCATACATCTCTGATGTTGGGACTGGTGTGTCCTAAATCTTTTGGGCCTTGTAGTTTTGTAAATTGTAAATACATTTTATTTATTGAACAAAATAAGAAGTTATTTTATCTATCTTATGCATTAAACTCAATCTAATAAACTAAGATTCCATGGTTATTTTCTATAAACTTAAACATGTATGTGGTTGATGTCACACCCCATCTCGAACTACCCTCCCGTAGCCCGAGACAGAGAGTGAGGACAGCAGTCATCGACTTCCTGGTCGACTCCCACTATCGAACTTACTTTATTTCCCATTTAAGCACACTTCCAGGGACGATGATATCATTAATTCTTGATAAAGCTCGACTTCGACCGGCAATGGGAATTGTCATGCTACTTGAAAAATGGAAAACATAGGAAAGGATGAGCTAAATAGCCCAGTGAGTAACAGTTTTAGAAATATTTCACTTTAACTATAAAACTGATCATAATATAAACATTGTCAATAATGCCTATAAAATATCGATTCCAATCATATTCAATAAAACAGTCTAAAACGCATCAAATCTTCTTTTGTTTTAAAATTTTTCTTAGTCATGGCGGAGCAAGACTTAACGCACCCAACGTCGAAAACAACCTTAGTTGAGGCAAAGTAAAACTCAACGCACTCAACGTCGAAAACAACCTTAGTTGAGGCGGAGCAAAACTCAACGCACTCAACATCCAAAACAACCTTAGTTGGGGTGGAGCAAGACTCAACATACCTAACGTCGAAACCTCTATGTGCACATAGGAATATCACGAGTTGTCCAAGTATCTTCTCCGAGTCCCTCAGTACTGGGTCCCGGGGAAACTCACATGCCTTCTCAACGTCCTTCAGTATTGAGCCTCCTCTAAAGTATTTAGAATCCAGTAATTTATATAAATAGTTCATATGAAAAACTTTCATAGAAAATCAGACAGATCTTAATTCAATAACATTTCACAACATGTTTTTCGACATCTTACAGAAAATATATAACATGCCTTGTGAACAATAAAATTAAACAGTATACTTTTCAATAACTCATTTCCAAATCTTCCATAAAATCATATAATATCAATAGCAAGCTTTTCAATAAACTCATTTCCAAATAACCAGTATGCTCTAATGCTTTTTCAATAACTCATTTCCAAATCTTCCATAAAATCATATAATATCAATAGCAAGCTTTTCAATAAACTCATTTCCAAATAACCAGTATGCTCTAATGCTTTTTAATTATAAACTCATGATGTATACGTCGAAAACCCATGGATACATAATTACATTCCACAACCACTGATATAAATCTTAGAGAACGGATTCTTATTTTGACAATGTTAGTGTTACTCATAGAGCTTAATAATTGCTTAAGTTCTCTTCCCGAGCTTCTTGGACACAGGGTTTGAAAGTCTGAAATGCAAGGTAGCTAATTTTTCTTTCTGTCAGCCCAGTTGAATGCAGCTCTGCACTTTGAAATCAATGTTGGTAACTTGAACGCAAGGTGCAGCCTTCCAACAACTCTTCTGGCTTCACCCCTTGGAAGCACAGATCTCCTCGAACGCAAGGTCTACCTTAAACGCAAAGTTTGTCTTGATCGCAAGGCTGATCCCTTAAACGCAAAACAACTTGTTGAACGCAAGGTAGCTAGGTTGTCAAGAACACCTTATCTCTTGGCCGCAGACTTCCATTACGGACGCAAGGATTCCTCTTTTCTGCCTATTCTCTCCTTTCTCTCCGGAACTCAGACTTAATGATCATCACCCGCTCCTTTTCCCTTAAGATCCTATTTATAGTTTTGGGATGAAAGCTTTTGTCATCCAACTTCTCCTCTCTTTTTGCCACTTGTTTGCCACCTATCACCATGCATGACACATCCGACATGCAACCGGACATCTACTTCTTATAAGGTGTTAAGTCTAAATGAAACCACGTAGCCTTTATCAACTTATCTTATGCGTTTGCCTTGTTCCGGGATACGAACTATGCATACAACTTAGTGCCTCTATGTGTCCATCTAATTTTCCTTTTAAGGTTTATCTTCTTATTCTCTTCCTTCCTCCTGGCCTTTCTACTTTTGACCAGGTTTCTCCTTCGCATACTACCATGTGTCTGTGCCTTAACCACATACTATCATGAGCCCATCATGTAAGACCCTATCTCAGAACCTAGGTACTTAAGATGGCTAGTAAGAGAAGAAGTAAGACTAGAATAGTGGAGTTAAGATTATAAGTACTTGGAGTGGGAAATTCTTTTTAAGATAGAAAAGTTATGTTAGTGGAATTGCTGGATTTTGGCCAAGAAATTCTATGCGTTCAGATGAATGGAAGGAGGGAAAGTGATTTGTAAGCTAGGTTTTGGTTTAAAAAGAAGGCATTAAGAAGTTTGGAAAGAGTTACGTTAGGTGATTTTTAATGGCAAGGTGATTTAAGGACTTAAGGAAATCTTTCGAGTGTGTCAACTATGTTTGGGAAGTATCACTATGCGATAAGAAAACTAGTTGAACGCATAGTATTAGGAAAAGAATGGATATTTCACTAAGGGTGAGAATGAGGGATTGAAGGCATAGTTGGGAATTAGTTAAAAGTTAGATGTATCTTTGGAATATAGTCAGGTTAACGCATAGATGGTAAAGCGTTAATGCATGGTACTTTAATTTGGAAGGAATTTGATATTGAAGTTTGGAAAAGGAAAACGAGAATTTGGAAGAAGAGGAAATTTCATGGCTCACACTTAGTCTTGGAAATTAACAAGTTATGGGATTAGTTCTAGAGGGTGTCAAGCTAGAAAGAAAAGAGAAGCTGAAGAACCTTAAGGCGTGAGCAGTATGCGTTAAAGGTTTATTATGCGTTAGTAAGGATTTTGGTGTTGGTAAAGAAGTCTTCGCGTATATCATAGCAAACACAGATAAGGACATTTAGTGTTCAAGGTAACTATGAATGAAAGGTTGCTACGTGTTGAAGGTGGCTACCATGGGTTGTTAAGGTTATGCGTTGAGGAGTTTATGCGTTGAAGGTGGCTACTAGCTATGCGTTGAGGAGCTTAATTTCATGTTAAATGGAAATGTAACCTTGATTTCTGGTAAACGCATAGGAAGTAGTTAAGGAAGGTAATGTAGCTTTGGCGAAGGTAGGACGTATAAGCAAAAAGGAATAAAGTGAAGTAGTGGAGTGTTGGAAAGAAATCTAAGCTCGGAAAGGAAGGATAAATGCATAAGGAGAAACCGGGGGAAGAATGCTATAGCAAATTGAGTAACGCATAGGCTTCTATCAAGAGATGTTCTCGAGTGTTGAATAAAGTAGAAGGTTGAGAAGTAAGCTTAAAGACTGGAGAAGGAGGTGGACGCATGCTAATTTATCATAAGAGAAATAGTTAAGTGTAAGGGAAAAGGTTAAAGGGATAACCTTGGAATATAACTCAAGGACGCATAGAGGGATAATCAAGGAATTCTCAAGGATAAGAGGAAGGTCACAGACGTAGAACGAAGTAAAGGTAAATGCAGATAATTCAAACGCATAGAGGAAAGTCTTGAGTTGGATTTGGTTATCAAGGGTAAACCACATCATCGAATATGTGTTCACACAAGAGAAGGATTTGTAGCTAAGATTGGACATAAGGGAAGAGAGTTGGATGCATGGTATTATGTGCTAAGGTACAAACGCATAGTAGTATGCATTTGATACATGGACGCCTAGTAGTATGCGGTGAAGAAACTGGGTCAAAAATAGTAAGGCCAAGGACAGGGAGTTAAGAAGCTAAAACCTGGAAGAGGATTAGTTGAACGCATAGGGAACACTATGTTGGATAAATAGTTTGTATAATGGAATAAGTTGGACGCATAAGATGAGTTGATAAAGGTTGCATGGGTTCAGATGAGTTGGTAAAGGTTGCATGGGTTCATCTGGACTTAACATCTCATAAGGAGTAGGTGTCAAGATTTCATGTGGGAATAAGTCATGCAGCGCGACAGGTGGTAAATAAGTGGCAAAAAGAGAAGAGAAGTGAGATGGAAAGCACTTTATTCCAAAGCTATAAATAGGACCCTGAGGGAAGAGGAGCAAGGGGGAGAACCAAAAAGTCAGAGCTTTGGAGAGGAAGCAGGAGTAAACTATTTCCTTGCTTTCAAGGTGAACGTTGCATTCAAGTTGGACCTTGCGTCCAAGAGAGGTTGACGCATCAAAAAGGGAAGCCAGAAGAGTTATTAGTTGAGCTGCACTCTGTGTCAGCTGTCAAAACCTTACGTTTGAGGAGCAAGGTTGCGTCCAACTGAGCCGCCAAAAAGAGGAAACAACTACCTTGCCGTTTAGAGTCTCAAACCTTGCGTTCAAGGAGCTCGGGAAAGCAAAATTTGAAGGGAAAAAGAGGAAATTCCTTAAGCGTTTTTGGTGAGAGACACTTTCTTTTCTTTGAAAATAGTTTATTAGAAGTGTTGTTCTAGTTTTCTTATGAGTAATGATTTGATGATAAAGTGCTTATTCGAAAGCATGATGAATGTTTATATTATTTACAAGGCATGTTATCTGTTTTCATTAAAAGGTTGAAGTACTTGTTATACATAATTGTGAGATATTATTTAAAGAAAGATTTCTCTATGACTTGATTATGAGAAAACTGGTTTTTAAAGTGTTTTAGAGGAGGCTCAATGCTTAAAGGCATGTGAGTTTCCCCGGGACCTAGTACTAAGGGACATGGAGAAGGTACTTGGGCAACCCGCCATATTCCTATATGCACATAGAGGTTGATATTGCTGGTGCGTTGAGTTCTGCTCCGCATCGAGCCAGGGATGATTTCGACGTTGGGTGTGTTGAGTCTTGCTCCACCCCAACTAAGGATGTTTTCGACGTTGAGAGCGTTGAGTTTTGCTACGCCTCAACTAAGGTAAATAGGTTTTCGACGTTGAACGCGTTGAGTCTTGCTCCACCTCAACTAAGGAAAAATTTTAAGAACGAACTGATTTCATGTACAACTATTCTGGAATAATTTTATGTGATTTGATTAAGAAGTTGGAAACTATGATTTTGCGGTAATGATGATTTGAATCCATGTTTTATGTTTATGGTGTACAGTAATTTTAACATGCCTGATTTTGAAACTAATTATAGTTTTACAAAATCTGTCACTCACTGGGCTTTTAGCTCATCCTTTAATATGTTTTTCCATTTTCCAGGTAGCATGATTGTTCTCGTTGCCAGTCCCAGTCGAGGTCTGTTGAGTTATAATGGATTCTTTTTGTTGTGCAACAGATCTAAAGTGCAAAAACTTACTGCTGAGTTTATCTATAATTATTAAGCTTCCTATGCGTTTAAAATACTATGCGTTGAACATGCTTAATGTTATGCGTTTATGATCTGTCAAGTTTTCCTATTCTTAACCCAAGTATAAGCAAAGAAATAGGTATACTCGGTGAGTCCGAGGTCGAACATAGGAATTATGCTGATGCTATAAGTCGTTGCATTATTAGAGTTGGAGTGGTAACCAAAAGTAGTTGAGAAGGATGCGTCTAACTAAAGAAAGCGATAACATGTACACTAGATTAAAATGTAGTAAATGGTAAGGTATGCGGCACAGCAAAGTTAGCTAAATGGATTAAATGAATGGATAAAAACAGGGTTCGGGTTGGTTAACATCTAAAATCAGAAACGCATGGTGATGGTCTATTCATACTTGCGACTCTTCTCCCGGTTGTCGGCCGCTACGTGTTATATGTCTATATACTGCATAGGAGAGTGTTAAATACCAAGGTTATTCCTATAGACAGGTATGATAAGCACTTGAAAAGTGCTTTCTATTCTCTCAAATTAAGGGAGTTTATATTAGATTTCATTTGTTTGCTAGTGGTTTTCAGGTTAAAATGAGGAAAATTAGAAGAAAAGACTAAAAGATCAAAACCGAGCAAGAATACCGCAAAAAAGAGCTGAAAAACCCAAAATGGCAGAAATTGGGGCAGCGCCGCGACGCTTGAACGGTGCTGCCGCGGCGCTAAAACCTGAGAGCTAGCTTTTCTGATCGCAGCCCTAGCGCCACGGCGCTCTCCAACAGCGTCGCGACGCTGTCCCAGAATTTTCAATAGCGCCGCAGCGCTATAGACCAGCGCCGCGGCGCCTGTTTTCCTTAAATGAAAATTTTGTTATTTTTGGTAAATTTTTGGGCCGCCAAACTCTATAAATTTGGGGGTTTCCAGCAGCCCTAGGATCAAAATCAAATCAAGGAAGTGCAGACCTAAAGAGGCACAAAAAGGAGAGAATTGAGTGAGAGTTCAAAGAGTGAGTTAGTTACAAGGAAGAGGAAAAGAGTTGGAGATAGTCGCGGTGCCCTTCGAATTCCGACGTGAGAGCCAAGGAGATCGTGACGGTGCTACCTCAATCAAGAGCCTCTTTTCAGTAGAGTTTCCCTTTCTTTACACTCTTTCTTTGTTTATTTTGCTCAAACATGTTGCTTCAAGCTATGAGTGGCTAAACTCTTTAGTTTTAGGGTTTTGATGATTTGTTTATGAATTATGTTGATCTTGTAGACTTTCATGGTTTTGTTGGAATGATTATGCTTTTCATTGTTATTGTGTTTAAATCTTGTGGATTGGCCATCTTCACATGTTAGGTTAGATGTATGATTGAGAGATTGTATGTTTAACTTGATCCATAACAATGAATTGCTGTTAATCTATCACAAGAGTAGTTAGGTTGACAATAAAAGTTGTTAAAGACTATTTTTAATGCCATGTAATTTTGTATTGGTTTTAAGAGATTAAATAATCAATTGAGTTGCATGAGAAATAGTTGTTTTTTTAGAGAAAATAACTTGGAATTAAGTTTCTAGACTTAGGCATATGAATTACAATAAAATCTAGGAAATCTATAATATTGCATGATGAAATAAACAAGGATTCATTACCCTAGAACTCTCTTTGACTCTCGTGTTTCTCACTTTAATACTTTCCTTATTTGATTTATATTTTCCATAACTCATAATTTTCAAATTCAATCCTCAAATAAAATTGATTCAACTCCAGAATAGCTAAGTAACTTAAACCTTCACAATTGGATCTCCAGTGGAACGATATTCGAACTTAACTGTCTTATATTATAACTTGACCCGTACACTTGCGGTTAACATTCAAAGTGCGCATCAAGGTAACACTTCTTAGCTTTGTCAATTGAGTTCCACAATCACTTACCCTCTCGAGCAGTCTAATTATTACTACTTATATCAATTAGCTAGATGGACATAAGCATCAGATTAAGCTTACAATTGACAAGATGCAATAATTACACTATGGTTCTTATTTAGATGCTAATACAACCGGTGACCCTTGAAAGATTAGCTACTCATGGATTCAAAGTAATAAGCAGAAAGTGTAGAGAAATGGATAAACATGGAAGAATTTTAGATTAATGAACGAAATACAATTTTAGACAGCTCAATGTCTTGACACAAATCTAAAATGAAAGCTAGAAAAAGAGATAGAAAGCAGGAAAGGCGTCAATGCTTGAGTTGCCGGAATGGAAGCGTGAGGTTCTGCTGTGAAGTGGTCAGGCGGAGGGAAGATTCTTCTCTCTCGAGCTATTAGTCTTTGGTTGTCTTCTGGAGAGAACTCTGCTGTCACTTAGGAATTTTTTCGAGAATCAACAACATTTTTTCAGCTTGCAGGTCTGCCCTTTTATAGAGGCTACGTTCGTAATCAGTGGCAAATCTGCGTGATTGGAGGAAATTGATGTCGTGCATTTATGTCGCCTAATTGCGTAATTCTCGGTTCAATTTAGATCCACCACTTTAGCAATAGATCATGCATGTCAATCTTCCGACAATCTCTCAATATTCTGATCTGATTTTCGGCTGCCTTGCGTTTCTGGTAGTTATGCGTCCATGGAGAATTTAGGTTTATTGATAACCAGTAGAAATACAAGTTATTACAGTCTTTTTCTTAGAAAAATAGAGATTAAATAGAGAATCATGCGGCAGTTGATGTTAAATTCTAATGATAAATCTTCCTATGCGTTCTACTTTTGTAAATTGATGAAGATAATTATTTTATAGCTTTTTGAGCCTAAAACGCATGTTTTAACGCAGGAACGCAAGCAACCTGTAGATTCTTAACGCAGGACTATGCGTTGGTAACCTGTGACGCGTTCACATCCGCTCAACGCAGGATGATGCGTTAGAACATATGGATGCGTAAACATGAGTGAACGCATGAACCTAAATTCTTCATGGACGCATAACGACCAGAAACGCAAGGCAGCGGAAGATCAGATCAGAATCTTGAGAGATTGTCAGAATATTGATATGCATGATCTGTGGCAAAAGTGGTGGATCTAAATTGAATCGAGAATTACGCAATTAGACGAGATAGACGCACGACATCAATTTCCTCCAATCACGCAGATTTGCCACTGATTACGAACGCAGCAGCCTCTATAAAAGGGTAGACCTACAAGCTGAAAAAGTGTTGTTGATTCTCGGAAGAATTCCAAGTGACAGCAGAGTTCTCTTCAGAAGACAACCGGAGACAAAAAGCTAGAGAGAGAAGAGTCTTCCCTCTGCCTGACCACTTCACAGCAGAACCTCACGCTTCCATTCCGGCGACTTAAGACATTGACGCCTTTCCTGCTTTCTATCTATTTTTCTAGCTTTGATTTTAGATTTGTGTCAAGACATTGAGTTGTCTAAAATTGTATTCCGTTCATTAATCTAAAATTCTTTCATGTTCATCCATTTCTCCACACTTTCCGCTTATTACTTTGAATCCATGAGTAGCTTATCTTTCAAGGGTCACGGGTTGCGTTAGCATCTAAATAAGAACCATAGTGTAACTATTGCATCTTGTCAATTGTAATCTTAATCTGATGCTTATGTCTATCTAGCTAATCGATATAAGAAGTAATAATCAGACTGCTCGAGAGGGTAAGTGATTGTGGAACTCAATTGACAAGGCTAAGTAGTGTTGCCTAGACATAGGAACAACCTTGGTACTTAACACTCTCCTATGTGGTATAGACATATAACGCATAGCGGCTGACAACCGGGAGAAAAGTCCCAAGTATGAATAGAATATCACCATGCGTTTCTGATTTTAGATGCTAACCAACCCGAACCCTATTTTTATCAATTCATTCAACCCATTTAGCTGACTATGCTGTGTCGCATACCTTACCATTTTCCACATTTTAATCTAGTGTACATGTTATCGCTTTCTTTAGTTAGATGCATCCTTCTCAACTATTTTTGGTTACCACTCCAACTCTAATAATCCAACGAATTATAGAATCAGCATAGTCTCTGTGTTCGACCTTGGACTCACCAAGTATACCTATTTCTTTGCTTATACTTGGGTTAAGAATAGGAAAACTTGACAGATCACAAAAGCATAATATTAAGCATGTTCAACGCATAGTAAGTTAAACGCATAGGAAGCTTAATAATAATAGATAGACGCAATAACAAGTTTTGCACTTCAGATTTGCATCGCAACAAGCTTTTGGCACTTCAGATTTGTTCATATGTTGTTCAGATTGCCGGGAACTTTTGGATTGATTCAATCTTTTTGTTTGGATTATTTGTGTTGTAGGAATTCCTCAGTCGAAGGAGTATAGCAAGTTTCTTTTCTGTCAGAAGCTTCTGACAGTACATGAGTGATTGGAGCATTCCAACACTTGATATTGACCAAGAGATTGAGAGGACCTTCAGAAGAAAGACAAGACAGAATAAACAAAGAAGGAACAACCGAGCTACTGAAGAAAATATGGAAGCAGAACATAATCAGCCTCAAGTTCCTCAAGGTGGGGTTAGGCAAAAGGCAGATGCGCAAGAACATGCAGACCAAGAGATAAAACCAATTCTCTTGGCGCATGATAGAAATCGCCCAATGAGGGAGTATGCGTCTTCGAACCTATATAATTCTGCACCAGGAATTTTACAACCAACCTTTGAAGGTAATGGAATGACGCAATGAATGCGACAACATCTATAAGCTGTGTGCAATGTGGTGAGGGACACCTGTATAATATGTGTCCTTACAATCCACAGTCCGTTTGATATGTTCAGAACAACCCGTATGCTAAAATGTATAATCCGAGTTGGAGGAACCATCCTAACTTTGGATGGGGAGGAAACCAACAACAGACGCAAGGAACTGAGCAACAGTCGCAGAGAAGCAACCTTCATGTTTACAAGCAAGGTATTCAAGGGCATCAACCACAAAGAAACCAGTCAGCAAACGTATCATCATCATCCATGGAAGCTCTACTACGAGAATATATCAGTAAGAATGATGTGATGCTCCAAAGTCAGGCCACTGCAATTCGCAATTTAGAAGTTCAAGTGGGATAAATTGCAGGTGAGCTCAAAAACAGACCTCAAGGAGCATTGCCAAGTAATATCAAAGTTGCACGAGGTAACGGTAAAGAACAATGTCAAGCTGTGACATTGAGGAGTGGGAAAATTCTTCCCACTAAAACGCAAGACCAGAGGACGCAAGGAAACCTGCAACCCTCACATCACTCCACAACCAACTCCAATAGCACCAACTAATGATCCGCAACCATCATCAATCAGCACAACTTCTCAAGAGCAGGAGAATGGAGGGAGGAGAGAAAAAGCAACGCAGTCAGAACCTGCATCAGTATATCAAGATACCACTCTTCCTATGCGTCCACCATTTCTTTAACGCCTAAAGAAAAAAAAAGATGAGGGTCAATTTAGAAAATTTTTGGACTTCTTCAAACAACTTCACATCAACATTCAGTTGGTGGAAGCCCTAGAACAAATGCCAAGTTATGTCAAATTTCTGAAAGACATACTATCCAAGAAAAGAAGGCTCGGAGAAGTTGAGAACAATCGCATTAACGCAGGAATGCAGGGCGTTGTTCAAAAACAATATACCGGCTAAAATGAAAGATCCAGGGAGTTTTACATTGCCATGCTTCATAGGAGGAATGGATGTCTATATTCAAGAAGTAAAACATTGAACATTGCTCAAGAGAACTACACTACTACTGAGAAGGAAATGTTGGCCATAGTCTTTGCTGTTGACAAATTTAGGGCATATTTGGTAGGGTCAAAGGTGACCATCTATACTGATCATTCTGCGATCAAATATTTAATGGCGAAAAAGGATACAAAGCCTAGACTCATCTGATGGATCTTATTATTACAAGAATTTGATTTGGAGATCAAAGATAGGAAGGGAACCGAGAATCAGGTTGCGGACCACCTACCTCGGTTGGAAAATAAAGAGGTCCAAGAAAGTTGGAGTGATATAGAGGAACGGTTCCTAGACGAGCACATCATGAACATAGAGAGTCAGGAACCGTGGTATGCATACATAGTGAATTATTTGGTCTGCAACCAATGGCCTGAAGATTTCAACGCCCAACAAAGGAAGAGGCTCCGACACAAAAGTAAGTCCTACTGTTGGGATGAGCCATATCTATACAGACTTGGCTCGGACCACATCCTGCGTTGATGCGTTCCAGAATATGAAATGCATAGCATTCTAAGAAGCTGTCATGAAGCACCTTATGGAGGACACTTCGGGGGACAGAGAACAGCTGTGAAGGTATTGCAGAGTGGGTATTTCTGGCCCACATTATTCAAAGATGCAAGGGCATATGCGATAGCTTGCGATCGTTGTCAGAGAACATTCAACATTTCCAACCGAAATGAGATGCCTCTGAACTCAATCCTGGAAGTTGAGCTGTTCGACGTATGGGGAATTAATTTTATAGGACCATTCCCTCATTCTTGCGGTAATCAATACATCCTAGTAGCGGTTGACTACGTATCAACATGGGTAGAAGCAGCGGCCTGTGCGGAGAACGACGCAAACACGGTGTCCAAGTTCTTAAAGAGACAAATCTGTTCTCGATTTGGGACATTAGGGGCGATAATTAGTGATGAAGGTACACATTTTATAAATCGCATAATGTCACACCCCCTCCCAAGTTCACCTACTTAACCTGAAAGGGGACGTGAGGATAGTATACATCACCCCTTTTGTGACGCATACCATCCATCCCTTCACACACATCCTGAACCATTCACAATAAATTTCATATTCTAAGACATTTAAATATCATATATAGGAAAGTATAAACAAGTCAAACCACTTCTTCAACTTATTCATATGTTCAATTACAATCCATGGTTCAATCTCTTACAATTATACACGTATATCTACATGCCACCTAATAGAGGTTTAACATACAACAACACTTCCACAAGTCGGGTTTTTCTGAATCTTGAAGCTTAAGCAGGGCGAGTTGGAGTAGGCAAAGCACCTGGAACATCCTTGCTACCTGGAGGGGAAACTAAATTGACAAAGCCAAGAAGTGTTACCTGTCTATAAGAATAACCTTGGTACTTAACACTCTCCTATGCGGTATATAGACATATAACGCGTAGCGGCTGACAACCAGGAGAAGAGTCGCAAGTATAAATAGAATCACCATGCGTTTCTGATTTTAGATGTTAACCAACCCGAACCTTGTTTTTATCCATTCATTCAACCCATTTAGCTGACTTTGCTGTGTCGCATACCTTACCATTTTCCACATTTTAATTTAGTGTACATGTTATTGCTTTCTTTAGTTACACGCATCCTTCTCAACTATTTTTGGTTACCACTCCAACTCTAATAATCCAACGAATTATAGAATCAGCATAGTTCCTGTGTTCGACCTCGGGCTTACCGAATATATCTATTTCTTTGCTTATACTTGGGTTAAGAATAGGAAAACTTGACAGATCACAAACGCATAACATTAAGCATGTTCAACGGATAGTATGTTAAACGCATAGGAAGCTTAATAATAATAGATAGATGCAGTAACAAGTTTTGCACTTCAGATTTGCATCGCAATATTCATGCGTTCACTCATGTCGACGCATCCATATGTTCTAACGCATCATCCTAAGTTGAGCGGATGTCAACGCGTCACAGGTTGCCAACGCATAGTCCTGCGTTAAGAATCTACAGGTTGCTTGTGTTCCTGCGTTAAAAGATGCATTTTAGGCTCAAAAAGTTATAAAATAATTATCTTCATCAATTTACAAAAGTAAAACGCATAGGAAGATTTATCATTAGAATTTAACATCAACTGTCACTTGATTCTCTATTTAACCTTTGTTTTTCTAAGAAAAAGACTGTAATAACTTGTATTTCTACAAGTTATCAATGAACCTAAATTCTCCACGGAGGCATAACAACCAGAAATGCAAGGCAGCAGAAAATTAGATCAGAATATTGAGAGATTGTCGGAAGATTGACATACATGATCTATGGCTAAAGTGGTGGATCTAAATTGAACCGAGAATTACCAAATTAGGCGAGAAAGATGCACGACATCAATTTCCTCCAATCACGCAGATTTGCCACTGATTACGAACGCAGCCTCTATAAAAGGGCAGATCTGCAAGTTGAAAAAGGGTTCCTCACGGACAGCTGAGTTCTCTCCAGAAGACAACCAGAGACGAATAGCTCGAGAGAGAAGAGTCTTCCCTCCGCCTGACCACTTCACAGCAGAACCTCACGCTTCCATTCCGGCGACTCAAGACATTGACGCCTTTGCTGCTTTCTATCTCTTTTTCTAGCTTTGATTTTAGATTTGTGTCAAGACATTGAGCTGTCTAAAATTATATTCCATTCATTAATCTAAAATTCTTCCATGTTTATCCATTGCTCTACACTTTCTGCTTATTACTTTGAATCAATGAGTAGCTAATCTTTCAAGGGTCACGGGTTTCTTTAGCATCTAAATAAGAACCATAGTGTAACTATTGCATCTTGTCAATTGTAAGCTTAACCTGATGCTTATGTCCATCTAGCTAATTGATATAAGTAGTAATAATTAGACTACTCGAGAGGGTAAGTGATTGTAGAACTCAATTGACAAAGCCAAGAAGTGTTACCTGTCTATAGGAATAACTTTGGTACTTAACACTCTCCTACGCGGTATATAGACATATAACGCGTAGCGGCTGACAATCGGGAGAAGAGTCGCAAGTATGAATAGAATCACCATGCGTTTCTGATTTTAGATGTTAACCAACCCGAACCTTGTTTTTATCGTTTGTTGTTGGTGGATTTTGTATGTGTGTAAATTGTCGTAACGCAAAGTGTTAAATGATGTCTTTATGCTTTCAACATGTCATGCTTTGAGCATGCTATGCGTCTTACTACTATGCGTTGGTGATCTGTCAAGTTTCCCTATCCTTTACCCAAGTATAAGCAAAGGAGTAGGTTTTCTCGGTGAGTCCGAGGTCGAACACAGGGATTATGTTGATTCAATATTTATGTGAATTACATGCGTCGCAGTGGTAACCAAGAAATAATGGGGAGAGTGTTTGTTTCTGATCTAAAGAAAGCAATAATATGTACACTAGACTAAATGTGGAAGATGGAAAAGCATGCGACATAGCAAGTTCAGCTAGAGATGTGTGTAAATGGATAAAGAAAGGGTTCGGGTTGATTAACATCTAACATCGGAAACGCACAGTAGTATTCTATTCATACTTGCGACTCTTCTCCCGGTTGTCAGCCGCTATGCGTTATATGTCTATAACGCATAGGAGAGTGTTAAGAACCAAGGTTATCCCCATAGACAGGCAATACTACTTGGCCCTTGTCAATTGAGTTCCACTATCGCTTACACTCTCGAGCAGTTCGATTATTACTACTTATATCGATTTGTCAGATGGACATAAGCATCGGATTAAGCTCGCAATTGACAAGATAAAATAGTTATACTGTGGTTCCTAGTTAGATGCTAACGCAACCCTAGACCCTAGAGTGATTAGTTACTCATGGTTTGAAAGTAAAAAGCGAAAAGTTTAGAGAAATGAGTAGACATGAAAGATAATTATATTGATGAAACGAAATACAACTTTAGATGAGCTCAATGTCTTGACACAAATCTAAAATCAAGATAGAACAATAAGAAAGAAAGCAGGGAAAGGCGTCAATGTCTTGAGTCTCCCGGATGGAAGCATGAGGCTAGGCTGTGAAGTGGTCTGGCGGAGTGAAGACTCTTCTCTCTTGAGCTACTCGTCTCCGGTTGAAGTCTAGGGAGGACTCTGCTGTCACTTATGGAGTTCTTCAGAGAATTAACAACCCTTTCTCATCTCCCGAAGCTGCCCTTTATAGATGATACGTTCGCAATTAATGGCAAATCTGCTTGATTGGCGGCGAGATGGATACTATGCGTCCATCTCGCCTGATTGGGTGATTCTTGGGTCAATTAAGATCCGCCACTTTGGCCACAAATCATGTTCGTCAATCATCTGTCAATCTCTCAAGATTCTTCTTTGATTCTCAGCGCCTTGCATTAATGGTCGTCTATGCGTCCATGAATCGTTTGGCCGATGTCAATGCGGCGTAGGTTGCTAACGCGTAGTCTTGCGTTGAGAAGTCATCAACGCATCGTTTGCATTCCTGCGTTAAAACATGCGTTTTAGGCTCAAAAAGTGGTAAAATCATTTATCTTCATAAAAATACAAGAGTATAACGCAAAGGAAGATTTATTAGTAAAAATCACATACACTGCCGCATGCTTCTCTGTTTAATCTCTATTTATCTAAGAAAAAGGCTATTATAACTTGTATTTCTACAAGTTATCACACCCCCAAACTTAGATAAATGCTTGTCCTCAAGCATAACTTCTATCTAAGAAACTTACAATTATCCTAAACATTTTCTCAACGCATTGACTAGTCTCTCAGAATGCTATACTCAATCAGCTACCCGTCAGTTATAGTACTTCTCTACCTCCATATTCTTTTCTTTAGGACGAGTCTAGTTTGTATGCGGCAAGCATTCTTTTCAAAATTCTTTAACTCATTATTCACAAAATTTTTGTTTCTTCTTTTAAACACTGAGTCTGAAAAGATGAAAATATAAAGTTCCTTTTTCTTTCTTGTTTTCTTATGTATATATTAAGCATGCGTCAAGTAGGGTTACCCACCTTCGTTCTGACATACCAACTATGGGGTGCATGGAGGCAGCCAAGTACGAGCAAGTGTCCTTCACGACTAAACTCTTATCTAAGTTCGATTTCCTCACTAGACATTGGAGTTTGTTATTTTATCTATGCGTCGCTGATTACGATTACCCACCTTTGTTTTGACACACCAACTATGGGGTGCATGGAGGCGGCCAACTACAAGCAGGTGTCGTTTTCAGCTAAACTCTTAACAAGATAAATATATTTGTCTTGCCAGCGGAGTTTTGCGTTTAAAAGATTTTTTTTTTTTTTGACATGTTTGAAATAAGTTCCTCATATTTTTATCTTTGACAGTTCAAACCTCTTCCACCCCCAAACTTGAGAGTAGCAAGGTCTTCATTGCTTAAATTGTAAACAAAGATTAAGTTGCAAAATTTTGTAAACGAGGTTTGAATTGGCTACTTGCATACATGCAAAGTAGGTTTGCGTTTCTAAGGAATAGTATGCAGACGCATTGAAAGTAATCTAACTTAAAGAGTGTACAAAAAGTGTAAGCATGATTATCCTCATAGTGACTAATTTTTTTCAACGCAAAGATGAAAGTTGGAAATAATTATATATGTACTTAGAGTGAATTTACAGCAAGGGACCATGCAAAAAAAGTAATTAGAAATTCCATGCGGTGAAGAAATTTTTCATTCTATTAATTGAATAATCCACAACGCATACAATTGGAGATGAGATAATGCAATAAAAGTTCTAAAGAAGATACAACTCTTAACTACACCGCTAAATTTTTAACCATCTGCCTTGTCTTCATCAGGTCTGCGTTTCTGCTCAGGCGCAGGGCGCTGCGGTATTGGGAAGACAAGCGTCTGTTGTAGGCGTTCAGGAATGTTAGGGGGCGGGACTTTCGGTCGAATCGAGACAGTTGATGAATGTAATTCAGTGTAAAGTGAAACTGCTCTGTCTACCGGCTTGCTAACATATTCAATGAGTGCATCACTGGACGCAAGATTGATTGTTGCAGATATGTTTGCACTGTTTCCCACTCTAGATCAAGTTGGGCTTCTTGCGGTTGTGGTTGTGTTGGAGGTTGAGGCAGGTTTGGCTGGGGGCGAGAGGTTGATGGAGTTTCATCAAACGCAGGGGATGATGGACGCATAAAAGTCGCGCCAAAATCCCCATAGTGTGAGTCATCAACTCTTATTGAGGAGATTGGGGAAGAGGGTTTTGCGGAAGGTTGAGGTTTAGAAGGTTTTGGGCGATGCATTTTAGGAGGAGGTGGAGGTGGAGTTGGTTCTCTTCTGGTTGTTGGAAGTGGGGGTGAAGGGCTTGAGGTTGGGGAAGGTCCAATGGTGGCATCAGGACTTGCCACAGCCTTGCGTTTCAGCTTGGACAGCTTTCTCTTCTTCTGCGGTTGCGGCTTTGGAGGCGAAATGGGTTGATGAGGTCTTTTGGTGGCCTTAGCAGGCTCTGGCAGATGTTGTGATCCTCTCATCAACCGACGCAGAGTTTTGTGGGCAATTACGCCACTGACTTCAATCATCTTCTCTGCGTCTAACACTTCCATTGGCCCTTCGATGGAAGCATTGGCGTACAAATTCATGATAAGAGTGGGGAAAAAGTGTTGGCCCCTTGGCTTGTTGAACACCCCTCTTATCTGCGCCGCGATTATGCGTCCAACATCCAGGGTGATGCGACGCAAAATGCAATAAGCTGCCATCACTCCATTCCTTGATACTGTCTTGTCATGCGTTGTAGGGATCAGCGGCTTCTTCACCAAGTATATCCACAGGTTTGCCTCTGGTCTTAGGCTGCCAGCGGATAGCGTTTTGATACCTGTGGGTGAAACATCCCACTTAGCCCCATGCTTTGCCAATACCCGGATTGCGTCCTCCATTAACTCCGTTGGAGTTGATTCTATAATCTTGTTTCCTTCTGCATCCGGGTTGTCCCTCAACTGATAGATTGCATTTATTTCCCTTGCGTTGAACGGGACTTCAGTTTCATCCACCACCACCACGTCCATTATAAAAACTTCGAACTACGTCAGGTTGGACCCAAGAGGTGCTGGAACAGAAGTTTCTCCAGCCGTGGTGGTCAATAATTTCGGTGATGTATGGCGGCAATGGGGCTTCTTCAGGGAAAAATCCCACCTCAATCATCAAATTAGGGAATGCCCTGCGTCTCCCTTTTCCTTCCTTCTTTTGCGGCGACGCATCAGCCACCTTAGCTTTTCCTTTGGCCTTAGCGGGAATTTCGTCGACAGTTCTATTCTTGCTCTCGGCCACTTCAACTGGTGCTTCAGTCACCTTCTCCTTCTCTTTGCGTTTCTCATTATGCGTGCTTAGGAGTTTGGTGACTGATACCTCTTTTTCTTTCTTCTTCTTCTTCTTCAAGGTGCTAACACCTTGTTCCTCTCTCGCATCCTCCCCGATGCGTTCCTTCCTTGTAGGAGAGTGATGCCTACTTCTCTTCATCTTTTTCTTCATTTCTTCCCCCTCTTCTTGGGCTTTTATTCTAGCAGCCAGGTCCTCATCCTCTTCAATTTGTAGTTCTTTCTCAAGCTCCTCGGCTGCTTTTTCTATTCTTTCTTCTTCCCTCATTTCCTCTTCAAATGCCAATGCGGCTTCTTTTATTTGAGGATCAGGAAGGCCTTGCGTCTCCCCTTCTTCTTGAGGTCGCACTTCCTTGTGTGCATTCTTGTCGGACAATGCGTCCTTGGCAATTTTCTTAGCTCCTTTTCTTAAGGCCCTGAGCTCTTTCCTCAACTTGGCCCTTTTCTTCTTCATTTTTGCTGCCAGCCTATCGAAGGATGTTGCCGCAATTGGGGACTCAGCATCGTCTTCTTGCTATGTGGTTTTCGACTCTTCATCCTTGGCAGTTTCTTCTGATACCCTTCTTTTCTTTCGTATCAGGGGTACCACTTCTTCTTCCTCTTCCCTTCTTCTTTTGGGCTCTGTGGCCATCACAACTTTTTTTATGGGTCCTTCATTGGAGTCTAAGGTCGTCTCCTCAGGACCGATGGAGGCAGGGACTAACCCATGCATTTCAACTGGCTCGCCTACGACCTCCTTGCTGTAGGCGGATTCTCCTTCTTTATTGACTCTGGTCCTCTTTTATCGGGGAGGGTGATTCCCATCTTGCATCTGAAACGGTTGCCTCCATTGGGTCACGCAATCCGCTCAGGATTTCGGCTATCCATGCTTCCAGGGAACGTGCGAAATTCTCCCCCTCTTTGACAGCCACCTCTTCTTCTACTTTTCTTCCCATTTCTTTAGTTTCTCTTGTGCTGGGTGGAGGAGGTGAGGGTGAAGGCTGGTTGACCTCCCCATCATCCTTCCGATTCTTTGCTTGCTTCTCCTTTTGAGCGATTCTCTCCAGAATGTCGCCGAATACCTCTCTCTCTTCTCTTCAGCGTACTTCGCTGCTTCTGTACAGTGTACTAGCTTCATCGCGAACCGTTCCAGGACCCGGTTGCTCTGCCTCGAAGTTTTTTGTGCTTAACCGTTGGCTTCCGACATTGAAATTTCCGGCGGAAAACTCCCTCATGTTCTTCATTATGGGCTTGGAGATGCAAGATTTGACCCGGCTTTTGGGTTTCGGAGTAGGTACTGGGTTGATTTGGCTCAAAGGGCGGATATTTAGAACTTCCACACAGTTGTCGGAGTCAGTGTCGACTACTGGTGGACGGGTTGGGGGTCTGGCGAATGGTCGGAAAAATGGGTATATGGGTGGTCTTTGGGCAGTAGCCCTGATTCTAGATGCTGAAAAGGTTGGGATAAACGGTGGGTTGGGATTTGGAGGTCTTGGTCGGACCCGAGAAGCAAAAGGCCTCACAGGTCTGGAAGGATGAAATGTAGGTGGAGAGAAGAATGGAGATCGAGGGTTAAGAAATACCTCGGGAGCTGGTGTCTGTGATGATGAAGATCTTGGGGAAACGTCGCTGGCGAGGTGTTCTTGGTTTTGTGGATTTGAATAGCAAGACATATGAGGTTCTGTGTAGAACACGAATCGCCGGAGGTTATAGAGGTGAAAGGTTTCGAAAATGGAAAATGGGAAATCGGATCGCGTTTACAAAAGGCTAATTTAGCCGTCGGTAATAAATGCGGATACGCGATATCTAGAATCCCACTGATCAAGGCAAATTTTATTGAGCCGCACACCCATCAAGTGTGATGGGCGGCTACTTAACGCACATAGAGCACTTGAGTGTTTTTCTGGGAAAAACGCGTAGACTGAGAAGACATGTGTGTTTCACCTATTGCTCTATCTAAAACGCAATGAACTAATGATAAACGCATAGCTGATAAACGCCTGGTTCTCAGGTTAGATTGTGCGTTGTAGGTTACGTATTATGCGTCTGAAAAAAATATGTACGGATCTAAACTTACCCCTAACCTTAACTCGACAAACACAGCAATTGTTTATCGATGAACGCATAGTTTACTTATGCGTTGGACGCATGCATGAATAATAGAGTATGCGGTGAAATCAAATTGTTTATATTAAAAACTCAACGCCTAATTTTATGCTTATCCCATTTATACTACTAAGCTGAAATTAAAGAAATAAATAAATGCTAAAAACAAAATATACACAGAAGAAGGAAAGCAAAATAAAATAATAAAAAAATATAAATACTAAAACAAGTTCAAACGACAATAAAGCAAGGGTAAAAGAAAGCGTCCCTGGAAAAGTAGGCATTCGGCAACGCAGGGATCTTTCGACGCAAGCTCAGTTATTACATTCCCGTAGGTCAATGGAGGTTTTGTCAATTTCGAACTCTCCAATGTGGTAGGGTTTTACCCTCTGTCCATTGACCTTGAAGGAAGTGGTTCCGTCTTCGTTTGTCAGCATGACCACGCCATGCGAGAACACTTCCTTGATTATGAATGGACCCGACCAACGAGACTTCAGCTTACCTGGAAACAAACGCAACCTTGAATTAAATAACAGGACCTTCTGGCCGACGTATAGAGTTTTCTTACTAATGTTTTTGTCGTGCCATTTCTTGGTCCTTTCTTTATACAGCTTTGCGTTTTCGTAAGCTGAATGTCTCCACTCCAAGAGTTCGTTTAATTGAAGCTTTCTAGCTTCGCCGCTTGCATCCTGGTCTAAATTGAGCTTCTTCATGGCCCAAATTGCCTTGTGTTCCAGCTCAAGCGGGAGATGGCATGCTTTCCCAAACACCAACGCATAGGGTGACATGCCTATAGGTGTTTTGAATATCGTTCTGTATGCCCATAGAGCTTCATCTAATCTCTCTGTCCAATCTTTCCTTGATGTGCTCACGATCTTTTCAAGTATGGACTTGATCTCCCGGTTTGTTATTTCAGCTTGGTCGTTTGTCTGAGGGTGATAAGCAGTTGCTACCCAGTGCGAGACATTAAATTTAGTCAGTAAATTAGTGATTATGCGATTTATAAAGTGTGTGCTTTCATCACTAATTATCGCCCTTGGTGTCCCAAATCGAGAGAAGATTTGTTTCTTTAAAAACTTGGACACTGTGTTTGCGTCATTCTTTGCACAGGCTGCTGCTTCTACCCATTTTGATACGTAGTCAACCGCTGCTAGAATATATTGATTGCCGCAAGAAGGAGGAAATGGTCCCATGAAATCGATTCCCCATACGTCAAACAACTCAACTTCCAGCATTGAATTCAGAGGCATCTCATTTCGATTGGAAATGTTGCCTGTTCTCTGACAACGATCGCAAGCTACCGCATATGCGCTTGCGTCTTTGAATAATGTGAGCCAGAAATACCCACTTTGCAACACCTTTGCAGCTGTTCTATGCCCTCCAAAATGTCCTCCGTAAGGTGCTTCATGACAGCTCCTCAAAATGCTATGCGTTTCATATTCTGGAACGCATCGACGCAGGATATGGTCAGGGCCAAGTCTGTATAGATATGGCTCATCCCAGCAGTAGAACTTACTTTCATGTTGGAGCTTTTTCTTTTGTTGAGCATTGAATTCTTCAGGCCATTGGTTGCAGACCAGGTAATTTACTATGTCTGCGTACCACGGTTCCTGACTCTTTGCGTTCATGATATGCTCGTCTGAGAATCGTTCCTCTATATCACTGCAACTTTCCTAGACCTCTTTATTTTCCAACCGAGATAGGTGGTCCGCAACCTGATTCTAGGTTCCCTTTCTGTCTTTAATCTCCAAATCAAATTCTTGTAACAGCAATACCCATTAGATGAGTCTAGGCTTTACGTCCTTTGACCTTATCAAATATGGTCTGAATTTGTCAACCGCAAAGACTATGGCTAACATTTCCTTCTCAGTAGTAGTGTAGTTCTCCTGAGACGCATTCAACGTTTTACTAGCATAATAGATTGGGTGCATTATTTTCTCTTTTCTTTGCCCCAATACTGCTCCCACAGTGGTTGCTTGCATCGCATATTAATTCAAATGGGAGAGACCAGTCAGGTGCAACTAAAATTGGTGCTGAAATCAGAGCTTGCCTTAGAGACTCGAATGCGTTTAGGCATTTACCGTTGAAATTGAATTCCCTGTTGGCTTCCAGCAGCTCGCTCAATGGTTTTGCTACTTGCGAGAATCCTTTGATGAATCTTCTATAGAAGCCCGCATGGCCTAGGAAACTTCGCAAAGTCTTTACATTTGTGGGGGCTGGGAGTTTTGCTATCACATCTATCTTTTCTTGATCCACTTCCAATCCAACCTTTGAGATCTTATGTCCCAACACAATACCTCAGTGACCATAAAATGGCATTTTTCCCAGTTGAGGACTAGATTTGTGTCTTCGCATCGCTTTAACACTCTTTCCAAGTTGGTCAAGCATTCATCGTATGATTTCCCAAATACTGAGAAGTCGTCCATAAACACCTCTACTGACTGTTCCAAATAGTCGGAAAATATTGCCATCATGCATCTTTGGAACGTCCCTGGTGCGTTGCATAGTCTGAATGGCATGCGTCTGAACGCAAAGGTGCCGTATGGACAAGTGAAAGTTGTCGTCTCTTGATCTTCCAGAGCTATCATGATCTGGTTATAGCTGGAATATCCGTCAAGGAAGCAGAAAAATTCATTTCCTGCCAGCCTATCTAGCATCTGGTCGATGAATGGCAGTGGAAAGGGGTCCTTCTTTGATGCCGCATTCAGCTTGCGGTAGTCCATACAGATGCGCCAGCCAGTGACCGTTCTTGTTGGTATCAATTCATTCTTACTGTTCATGATCACTATCATTCCCCCTTTCTTAGGTACACACTGAAGTGGGCTTACCCAGCTGCTGTCGGAGATTGGATAAATGACCCCTGCGTCGAGCCATTTGATGATCTCTTTCTTTACAACCTCCTTCATTGCAGGGTTAAGCCTGCGTTGCCTTTCAACTGACCCATCTTTACCCTCTTCCAACCGAATTTTGTGCATGCAGTATGAAGTGCTTATTCCTCTAATGTCCACTAAGGTCCATCCAATGGCTTTGATATGATTTTTCAAATCTCCAGCAAAGCCTTTTCACAATCTGTAGTTAACGCAGCAGATATGATGACCGGTAGTGTGCTATCTGCCCCCAAATATGCATACTTTAGATGCGTTGGCAGTGTTTTTAGCTCAAGGGTTGGTGGCTCTTCTAGGGACTGTTTTGTTTTCTCCGTGGATCGGTTGCTTAAGTCTAAGCGTTCAAAGCTTGCATTGGAGATTACACCTATTTCCACTTCTCTTCCCTCATCCATTTCGTCCAGCATTGTTTCGTCTTCAGCACATGCGTCTATGATGCTTGCCTTTTCTTCAATTATATCTTCGATCATCTGGCAAGAATGAAAATCATCAGGATATTTCAACGCATTAAAAAACATTAAACTTTACCTGCTGGTCGTCCACTCGAATGTTTAACTCCCCTTCCTAGACGTCAATCAGGGCACGTCCAGTAGCCAAGAAAGGTCTTCCCAGGATGATGGGCACCTCTCTGTCAGCTTCATAATCCAGAATTATGAAGTCAGCTGGGAAGATAAATTTGTCTACCTTCACAAGAACGTCTTCAATTTTTCCTTCGGGGATGCTTAATGGAACGGTCAGCAAGCTGAAGTGTGACTGTAGTTAGCCGTGCTTCCCCTATACCCAACTTTTTGAATATAGATAGTGGCATTAAATTTATGTTGGCCCCTAAGTCGCATAATGTCTGACCTATGTCCATTCCTCCTATAGAACATGGCAATGTGAAACTCCCTGGATCTTTCATTTTGGCGGGTATATTGCTTTTGAACAATGCACTGCATTCCCGCGTTAATGCAACTGTCTCAAACTCTCCAAGCCTTCTTTTTTAGATAGTATGTCTTTCAGAAATTTGACATAGCTCGGCATTTGTTCCAGGGCTCCCACCAACGGAATGTTGATGTGAAGTTGTTTGAGAACATCTAGGAATTTAGAAAATTGGCCCTCATCATTTTTCTTCTTTAGGCGCTGAGGAAAGGGCGGACGCATAAGGGGAGTGATATTCTGAGATACCGACGCAGGGTTTGCCTGCGTTGCTTTTTCTCTCCCCTTTCAATTCTCTTGTTCTTGAGAGGCTGTGGTGGTGGATGAAGATTGCGGTTCACTAGTAGGTGTTATTGGAGTTAGTTGTGGAGTGATGTGAGGCTGCAGATTTCCTTGCGTCCTCTGATCTTGCATTTCAGTGGGAAGAATCTTACCACTCCTCAATGTCATAGCTTGACATTGTTCCTTACCGTTACCACGTGGGGCTTCGATATTACTGGGTAATGCTCCTTGGGGTCTAGTATTGCGCTCACTTGCCATTTGTCCCACTTGAATTTCTAAATTTCGGATTGCAATGGCATGGCTTTTTATTTCACCCATTTGGTTTTGGAGCATTGCTTCCAACGACTTACGCGTTTCTTCATTCTGAGTGATAGTTTGTCGCATAAGGGCTTCAAGGGATGATGATGCTGAGTTTGCTGACTGGTTTCTTTGTGCTTGATGCCCTTGAACACCTTGGTTGTACACGGGGTTGTTGCTTCTCTGCGGCTGTTGTCTAGTTCCCTGCGTTTGTGATTGGTTTCCTCCCTATCCAAAGTTAGGATGGTTCCTCCAACTCGGATTATAAGTCTTGGAGTACGGATTGTTCGGAACATAACAGACGGATTGTGGGTTGTAGGGACACATATCGTACAAGTGACCATCACTGCATTGCATATAGCTTACAGATGCTGTTGCATTTACCGTGTTCATTGCGTCCATTGACGCAATTGTTCCACCTTGGTTGTTTAATGCTATTGTTTGCAGCAAGGATGTCATATTGGCGATCTGAGCTGAAAGATTATTAGTCGCGTCAGTTTCAATCATTCCAGCTTGCGTTCGTCTTTTATCCATGTACCGGGATCCATACCCATCATCTACCCATTCATCGGTGTTCCTCGAAATTCTGTCGAGGATCTCCTTGGCTTGCGTATAAGTCTTGTCCATTAATCCTCCTGCTGTAGAGGCGTCAGCCACTGATTGTGATGTTTTATTTAATCCTCCGTAGAAAATCTCCATCTGCACACAATCTGGGATACCATTATGGGGACAATTCCTTACAAGCCTTTTAAACCGGGCCCATGCTTCACTAAGTGTCTCCGAGTCCTTTTGCTCGAAGGTGACAATGTCTCGTCGCCTCTTTGCACTCACCGTCGGAGGAAAGTATTTCTGCATGAATTTTTCAACCATTTGGCCCCAAGTTGTAATCTCACCAGGTTCAAATGAATATGCCCATTGTCTTGCCTCATCTCTGAGAGAAAATGGGAATAGCATCAGTCTGATGCTATCTTGCGGTACTCCAACCATAGGGAATGCGCTACAAATTTCCAAGAAACTTTTCACGTGTGCATGTGGGTCTTCACCCGTTGCACCCCCAAACTGCCCTGCGGCTTGCAGCATCTGCAACATTACTAGTTTCATTTCAAACCTTCCATTACCCTCGAAGGTTGGTTGTAAAATTCCCGGTGCGAAATTGTATAGATTTGGCGACGTATACTCCCTCATTGGGCGATTTCTATCATGCGCCAAGAGGATTGGGTTTGTATCATTGTTTGCGTGCTCTTGCGCATTTGCGTTCTGCCTAACCCCAGCATGAGGTTGATTATTTTGTGCATCCATATTTTCTTCTGTAGTTTGATTGCTCCTTCTTTGTTTATTTTGTCTTATCCTTCTTTTGAAGGTCCTCTTAATCTCTGGGTCAATATCAAATGTTGGGTTGTCCCCTTCACTCATGTACTGTTAGAAGCCTCTGATAGAAGAGAAGCTTGCTATATACTCCGTCGACTGAGGAATCCTGTAACACAATAATCCAAAGAAAATAATTAAATCAATGCAATAATCCCCGGCAACGGCGCCAAAAACTTGTTGTTAGTGGATTTTGTATGTGTGTAAATTGCCCTAACGAAAGTGTTAAATGATGTTTTTATGCGTTCAACATGTCATGCTTTGAGCATGCTATGCGTCTTACTACTATGCGTTGGTGATCTGTCAAGTTTCCCTATCCTTTACCCAAGTATAAGCAAAGGAGTAGGTTTTCTCGGTGAGTCCGAGGTCGAACATAGGATTATGTTGATTCAATATTTATGTGAATTACATGCGTCGCAGTGGTAACCAAGAAATAATGGGGAGAGTGTTTGTTTCTGATCTAAAGAAAGCGATAATATGTACACTAGACTAAATGTGGAAGATGGAAAGGCATGCGACATAGCAAGTTCAGCTAGAGATGTGTGTGAATGGATAAAGAAAGAGTTCGGGTTGATTAACATCTAACATCGGAAATGCACAGTAGTATTCTATTCATACTTGCGACTCTTCTCCCGGTTGTCAGCCGCTATGCGTTATATGTCTATAACGCATAGGAGAGTGTTAAGAACCAAGGTTATTCCCATAAACAGGCAATACTACTTGGCCCTTGTCAATTGAGTTCCACTATCGCTTACACTCTTGAGCAGTTCGATTATTACTACTTATATCGATTTGTCAGATGGACATAAGCATCGGATTAAGCTCGCAATTGACAAGATAAAATAGTTACACTGTGGTTCCTAGTTAGATGCTAACGCAACCCTAGACCCTAGAGTGATTAGTTACTCATGGTTTGAAAGTAAAAAGCGGAAAGTTTAGAGAAATGAGTAGACATGGAAGATAATTATATTGATGAAACGAAATACAACTTTAGATGAGCTCAATGTTTTGACACAAATCTAAAATCAAGATAGAACAATAAGAAAGAAAGCAGGGAAAGGCGTCAATGTCTTGAGTCGCCCGGATGGAAGCGTGAGGCTATGCTGTGAAGTGGTCCGGCGGAGGGAAGACTCTTCTCTCTTGAGCTATTCGTCTCCGATTGAAGTCTAGAGAGGACTCTGCTGTCACTTATGGAGTTCTTCCGAGAATCAACAACCCTTTCTCATCTCGCGGAGCTGCCCTTTTATAGATGATACGTTCGCAATTAATGGCAAATCTGCTTGATTGGCGGTGAGATGGATACTATGCGTCCATCTCGCCTGATTGCGTGATTCTCGAGTCAATTAAGATCCGCCACTTTGGCCACAAATCATGTTCGTCAATCATCCGTCAATCTCTCAAGATTCTGCTTTGATTCTCAGCGCCTTGCATTAATGGTCATCTATGCGTCCATGAATCGTTTGGTCGATGTCAACGCGGCGTAGGTTGCTAATGTGTAGTCTTGCGTTGAGAAGTCATCAATGCATCGTTTGCATTCCTACGTTAAAACATGCGTTTTAGGCTCAAATAGTGGTAAAATCATTTATCTTCATAAAAATACAAGTTATCATATACACTGCCGCATGCTTCTCTATTTAATCTCTATTTATCTAAGAAAAAGGCTATTATAACTTGTATTTTTACAAGTTATCATCCATTCATTCAACCCATTTAGCTGACTTTGCTGTGTCGCATACCTTACCATTTTCCACATTTTAATCTAGTGTACATGTTATCGCTTTCTTTAGTTAGACGCATCCTTCTCAATGATTTTTGGTTACCACTCCAACTCTAATATTCCAACGAATTATAGAATCAGCATAGTCCCTGTGTTCAATCTCGGGCTCACTGAGTATACTTATTTCTTTTTTATACTTGGGTTAAGAATAGGAAAACTTGACAGATCACAAACGTATAACATTAAGCATGTTCAACGCATAGTATGTTAAACGCATAGGACGCTTAATAATAATAGATAGACGCAGTAACAAGTTTTGCACTTCAGATTTGCATCGCTACTCATGCGTTCACTCATGTCGATGCATCCATATGTTCTAACGCATCATCCTGCGTTGAGCGGATGTCAATGCGTCATAGGTTGCCAACGCATAGTCCTGCGTTAAGAATCTACAGGTTGCTCGCGTTTTTGTGTTAAAACATGCGTTTTAGGCTCAAAAAGCTATAAAATAATTATCTTCATCAATTTACAAATGTAGAACGTATAGGAAGATTTATCATTAGAATTTAACATCAACTGCCGCATGATTCTCTATTTAATCTCTGTTTTTCTAAGAAAAAGACTGTAATAACTTGTATTTCTACAAGTTATCA
Organism: Citrullus colocynthis; assembly: GCA_031780015.1. NCBI lineage: Eukaryota > Viridiplantae > Streptophyta > Magnoliopsida > Cucurbitales > Cucurbitaceae > Citrullus > Citrullus colocynthis. Next base: position 164,263 of record QLSR01000124.1, on the reverse strand, counting down.
CTTTTCCCTAAGAAGTGTGGTTAAGGAGAAAGCTAAAGTGAGTTCGACAGTGGGAGTCAACAAAGGAGTCGATGACTGCTGTCCTCACGCTCTGTCTCGGGCTACGGGAGGGTAGTTTGGAATGGGGTGTCACATCACTTCTTTCCTTATGTCCATATCTTAGCTACAAACCCCTCTCTTGAGTGATAACCATCCGACTATGCTTGTTATTCTGTTAACCAAAATCATGTCAAGATCTTCCTTCATGCATTTGTACTTCATGCTTTTATCTCTACATTGTTATGCCTCCATGACCTTCCTTCCATCCTTAAGGATCCCTTGATTGTCCCTCTATGTGTTCTTGAGTTATAATCCAAGGTTATGCTTCCAACCTCTTCCTTATGCTTAGCTATTTTCTCCACGATAAATCCTAGCATATGTCCATCTCCAGCTTCTTTCCTTTAGGCTTACTTATCAACCTTCTAAATTATCCAATTCTTCAACAAAATCTTCCTTGATGGAAGTCATGCATTCACCTTAAATTATAATAGCATCTTTCCTTGATTCCCCCTTGTGCGTTTTATCCTTCTTTTCGAGATTTAGATTGCCTTTAGACGCACCACTACTCAACTTTAGTCCTCTTACTCATACTTCCTACTTAAGCCAAGCTTACATCTCCTTTTTTAATTACCTCCGATGCTTTCATTTCTTTCCCTCGAGCTCTCGGGTACCTCCTATGCGTTTACCTCTTTCTTCCGAACTCTTGGGTTTCCTTACAATACTTCAAACTTACCCATTTTCTTTTCCACAATGGTTACCTTTATCATGCATTTTCTTAGTCCTGACCATGCGTCCAACATGGTCTCTTACTTTTCAAAATATGCTTCCGACTCAACTCTTAAGCACAAACCTTTCTTTCCTTTAAGCTCAACGCATGCTTATTCCTATTTTGGCAACATTTCTCGGCCAACTCCACAAACTTGTGATCGAAAACCACCTCTCTTGTCTTACTTCTTTTCGTTATAAGCTCTTAAACGCATAAGTTCAAGAAGTAGGGTGTTACAGTTGACATACAAGGGTGGATCATGTTTAAGTAATAACCAAACAGGTCTGTAGTATAGGAAAAATGTTGGGTGCCTTATTTTAGTAACACTATAGATATGACCCACTTTGTAATTGTTACAAGGAGTTGTAAAGTGTTACAAAGGATTTGCCTAATCGTTCATGTGGAGACATATGAGTGGGGGTATTCTATGCAAAGAGTTCGTATAAGACTGGACCGCAAAATGTTTAATTTCTCTTTCTAACGCCATTAATTGTAGAAATTAACATTTCATAGGATGACTATAGGTAAGTCAACCTGAATCCTGGGTGAGTTATGAACTCCTGTCTTTACAGGCAATCCTTTGATCTGTATGGGTGAGAATGGTCAAATTGCCGACTCAATAAGCCTACCATTTTGCGGATTTGTCTGATTAGGAAGCTGGGAACATATCTTCACATGATGGAATTTACTCATTCCCGTATTTAGGGTAAGTAGCTGAATTACTTCCTTAAGGATTGATTCTGGGTCTTGAACAATGAGGCCTCACTCTCTCACTGGCCTGAGATGGGTTAGTTTGTAGTTGGACTATAAACAATTTATTCATTAGAGGGATTAGTGGTACTTCAGGAGTTAGATATAACTACAAGAGTATAATGGTAATTTGACCCAGCTGTAGTTATGAGTAATTTGTGAAGGGTCGATTTACTATTGATTAGTAAATTCCGTGGACACTATCTAGAGTGCGAAGAGTGCAACTATAAGTCTTTAGTGGAGTAACCTACAGTTAATGAATATTGATTAATTTAATTAAAGAGTTTAATTGATTAATCTCATATCATTAGAGCTTCTAACTATAGGTTCATAAATTTTGAATCAAACATTTTGGTTTAATTTGAATAGTTCAAATTAATAAGGGAATTAATTGTATGTGATGCAATTAGCATAATGTGTACAAGTACATTATAATATAAAGTTTATTTTAAATGAGTTTCAAAATTTGTACTTTATATTATAAGAGAGATGAATATTTAAATGAGATTTAAATATTAATTATATGAATGAGATTCATATAAAAACTATAGTTTATATGAGAGAAGGTTATTTGAATATGATCCAAATTTAAATTAAATATCAATTAAATATGAGATATTTAATTAATTCATTTAATTATATTTTATTAAATTAATATTAATTTTAATTAACTCTCACGTAGTGGAGAGTTATCCTGCTCTCTCTCTCTCACCGTTTTCACGTAGAGAGGGAAGAAGGAAGATGAGAAGGTTATAGTTTTTACAGTAGTGTTCTGTGAAAAAAAAAAAAAAAAACTCTCTCCCTCTCCAACTCTCTCTTCTTCACACAAAAGTTCTCCCTTGTGAAATATATAGAGAGCCCACAACTCCTCTCTTTGATTCTACCTAGAAAATAGCAAAGTTTTATTGTGGTAGTGTTCCCAAGAGAAGAAAAGTTTTTCTTGTAAATTCGTTGGAGAATTACCAGTTTGTGACTTGGGGAAGAAGTGTTTCCAGATCAGAGATAGTCTTCAAAGGTAGGAAACATCGTTTTCTTAACTCTTCTAAAAAAAGCATGCTAATTACTTTTTTTTTATCCATATGCATGTTCTCTGTAATTTTTGTTTTTTTTTTAAAAAAAAATTAATGGCACAAGGCGATTATTCGCTTCCTTGAGAATTTGATTCCTTCCCGAATCGTTCTTTATATTTCATTTTGGAAACAAAATTTGGAGAAAAGTGGGTGTTATTTTTGCATTTTGAATGTAGGTTTGCAAAGTAGACGTTTTTAATTTTGACACCTTAGATTTACTGTTTTGATGAGATTAGAATTTGTAAGGGCCCATTGTTTTGGGCTTTTTAATTATGCTATCGAGTTTGTAGTTTGTGTCGTTCGAAAGGCAAGAGTTGTTGAGGAAATGGAGCAAAAACGCTCTCTGTGCTTTAGTGTAGAGTACAACATCAGTACGCTGTGACATAGAGGTGCAGTTGATTTTAAAAGCCAAAGGGTAGCGACGTACACCAACAGTGTTTCGATTTCTGCTGGTAGTGGGTTCTAGTTGGGCTTGGAGCAGTTTTTTTTGTTTTTTTGTTTTTTTTTTTACTTTATGTAATTTTATGTATTTTTAAATAATTAAATTAATATAATTTGATTATATTGATTTAATTACTTTTAGGGGTGCCTAAAATTGGTCTATTTTTGCTATTTAATTTAATTTTGCATGAGATGCATGATTAAATTAATTTTGAGATATATTGCATAATATATGCCATATGGTTTAAAATCCCACCTTAGGATAAACATTATCATGTATCATATTTAATATAAGTGTTATATTATTTGGATGTATGATGTTATTAGCATGAACATGCATTCTATTTATTATAGGTGTTATATTATATAGTTATATGCATTAATAAGTATGTCTATGCATCATACCAAAATATAAAAGTTATACTGTATGATATGATATGTGCTATTTTCATTATTAATGTAAGTGTTATATTGTTAAATGTCATTAGAATGCATGTCATAGGTTTTAATTATTCATTAAAATATAAGAGCTATATATTTAATTTAATAGATGAAAATCTATAATAAAGAGTTGCATGCAAACATAAGTTATGAATTAGTTTTAAATGGTTCAAAATTGGTTCACTTAGACTTATGTTTAATATTTCTTATATGATTAGAAGTAGGTTAATCTTTTTTATTTATTTTATAGGATTAAAATGAATGTTATAAGAAATCAAATTTATAAAATATTTGCCTATAAGGAACCTTTGTCTAAGGAAGGTTTTGTCTAAGGCAAGGGTATTTAAGTTGAAGGAAATGGAACACTCCTACCTGGAAACCGACCTGGAAGGTGAATTAGTCAAATATTTCATAAGCATGAAATGGTTTGATTTGATTTTATTGAAGTTTTTAATAAATAATAATCAAAGTTGTTAAATTATACAATATAAGAGTTATATTGTGCAAATTAACAAAAGACTTATATAAATTAATTAGCCGAATTTAATTAAGTAATAAACCATAGGTTTAAAACATTTAGTGAGAGGAAAAATATATATATGATATGTCATTTTCTTCTCACGTTTCTCCCTAAAAGTTCATACTGTGAGATCTATGCTCGGCCTCGTGGCACCTCGATTTGTGTTCCCATTCGAATGGTGTTTGCATAGGTCAATATCAAGGTGAATGAGGAGTGTTTATAGTAAGTGAGAGAAGGATGTGTGTTAACACATCCTACAGTCTCCTTCATTGGTTTACTAGATAATTTTCATGCTCGGCCTCGTGGCACCATGATTTGTGTCCCACATCGGATGGTGTTTGCATGAAATTTATCTCAAACTCCTGTTAAGGATGAGGTCGCTTTAGTTTTTGCCCCAATTGGTTTTTCCCTTCAGTTGGCTCATTGGGACGGAACTCTAGGATCTAAAATGAAGGGTTACACTTATAAGAAATTGTTAAGGATGTTAATGATTTCTTGATCGAATGATGATGACTAATTATTATAGGAATCAGATTTATTTTGGTGTAATAATTGGTTGAGAGTGTCTCAATTCAGTGAAGGAGTGACTGACTACCATTTGGTGGCTTTTATCCTAAATCACTGAAGCATCATTGCAAAATTAGATGTTAAAATTTCGGTGCAACATTGATTGGGTTATATGAGTTATGAATTTTACTAAAAAGAAATAATTCATATGTTTCAACATCATCAAAATGTCAAGTGCTTTTATAACTTTGCTTAGTGTCGATAAAATGAATGAAAATAACTACACTTCATGGAAAAACACGATTAACACTGTACTCATCATGGAGGACCTTATGTTTGCCATTACTAAGGAGTGTCGTCAAGTTCCTGCGCAAAATGCGTCACAAAATGTTCATGATGCATATGAGAAATGGATGAGGGCAAACGAAAAGGCCAGAGCATATATTCTTGTCGGCTTATCTGAAGTTTTGACAAAGAAGCATGAAACCATGGTCACTACTCGTGAGATCATGGATTTGTTGCAAGAGATGTTTGGAAAACTGTTGTCACAGATCAAGCATGATGCTCTGAAATTCATTTATAATGCATGTATGAACAAGGGGTCATCAGTGCGAGAACATGTTCTCAATATGATGGTTCACTTCAACCTGGCTGAAATGAATGGGGTCATTATCGATGAGGCCAGTCAAGTTAGTTTTATTATGAAATCTCTACCTGAGCGTTTTCTTCAGTTTAGGACCAATGCTGTTATGAACAAATTGAACTACTCCCTTACTACCCTCCTTAATGAGCTGTAGGTATATTAGTCCATGCATAAAGGCAAAGGACTAGAAGGCGAGGCAAATGTTGCTAGTTCCTCCAAAAAGTTCCATAGAGGTTCGACCTCTAGAACTAAGTCTGCTTCTTCCTTTGCCAAAAAGAAATGGAAGAAGAAGAAAGGGTAATAAGGGAGGTAATCAAACTAACCAAGCTGCAACCCAAAAAGGCAAACAAAAAGCCAAGGTTGCAAAAGAAATTGTTTCCATTGCAATTAGGATGGGCATTGGAAGTTAAATTGTCCCAAACATTTGGTAGAGAAAAAGAAGGTCAAACAAGGTAAACATGATTTAGTGGCTTTGGGAACTTATTTAGTGGAGAATGATGCTTCTCCTTGGATAATTGATTCAGGAGCCACTACTCATGTGTGTTCTTCTTTTCAGGGGATCAGTTCTTGGCAGCAGCTTGGGACTAGCGAGATGACTTTGCAGGTTGGAATAGGGTAGGTCGTCTCAGCGGTTATAGTGGGAGGCGTTAAATTATTCTTCGAGAAATCATTTCTTTCTTTACAAAATGTATATGTAGTTCCTGATTTTAAAAGAAACTTGATTTCTGTACAATGTTTGGTAGAACAATCTTATTCCATCAATTTAATTTAATAAAGCGTTTATTTATAAATATGCTATTCTTATTTGTTTTGCAAACTCAGAAAGTAATTTATATGTGTTAAGGCCTTTAACATCTAAATCGCTTCTTAATAATGAAATGTTCATAACTACAAAAACTCAACATAAAAGACAAAAAAAATTTCTCTTAAAGAAAATGCTTATCTTTGGCATCTAAGGTTAGGTCACATAAATTTCAATAGGATTGAGAAATTGGTTAAGAGTGAACTTCTAAGTGAGTTAGAAGAAATCTCTTTACCTGTATGTGAATCTTGTCTTGAAGGAAAAATGACCAAAAGACTTTTACTAGAAAAGGTTATAGAGCCAAAGAACCCTTAGAACTTGTACAAGAATTAAAAATACAAGAAGTAAAGAAAATGTTAAGCATCATATTTTTGCTAATCGAGATCTTCCTCACTATGACTCTGGCAAGGATCCAGTTTGTGGGCGTCTCTTCTTTGAAAGAATGAGAAGAAAAATTTTCTTAGAATTTTTCTAAGAAAATTGGGAGAATTAGTAGAGGAAGATTTTTAGAGTAATCGTAGAGATTATTCTCTTAGAGAGTGTGTTCTATGAATGCTCTCAAGGGCCCTATTTATAGAACTCTATGGGTTACTCCTAACCCTATTAAGATAAACTCTCTACAGAGAATATAAATCAAATATTTAATAATATCAAATATTAATAAATATCTACCAAAATAATATCTTATATTAAATGGTTTAAAATATTTAAATCTTATTTAAACATTTATTTTCTGCAGAATCTTTGATTTGGATCTCATCCAAATTAAATAATTAATGAATCCAATTCAAATCAATTAATTAATTCTCCCTCTATTTGTTTTCTGCAGAATCTTTAATTTGGATCTCATCCAAATTAAATAATTAACTATTTGAATCCAGTTCAAATTAATTAATTAATTCTCCCTCTATTTATTTATATAGATTTTATCCAAATAAATAATTAATTATTTGAATCATATTCAAATAAATTAATTCTTTATATTACAAAGTTAAAATTTGAATCACATTCAAATAAAATTTATAATAAATTATGCAATTAATTATATCCAATAAAATTAATATTCTCCCTAATAAATTTAAAAATTTTGAATTTTTTTGTCAACATAGTTGATTCTTGTTGGTCCGTAGTGAGCTAGCAAGGGGACCTTATGGACCTACAAATCAGAAGCTCCAACGATATGAGATTAATCAACTAAACTCTTAACCACATTAATCAATATTCGTTAACTGCGGGTACACTCCACTAAAGACCCACAATTGCACTCTTCTCACTGCAGATATATTTCTGTCTCCATGGATATAGACCAATAACAGCAAATTAGTCATTGACAGGTGTTCGTAACACCAACTAGGTCAAATTACCGTTTTACCCCTAGGTTACTTCTGTAACACACTACTTTTTGAACCTATGCGTTTAAGAGCTTATAAAGAAAAAAAAAGTAAGACAAGAGAGGTGGTTTTGGATAACAAGTTTGTCGAGTTGGTCGAGAAATGTTGCCAAAATAGGAATAAGCATGCGTTGAACTTAAAGGAAAGGAAGGTTTGTGCTTAAGAGGTTAGTTGGATGCATATTTTGTAAGTAAAAGACCATGCTGGACGCATGGTCAGGACTAAGGAAACACATGATAAAGGTAACCGTTGTGGAAAAGAAAATGGGTAAGTGTTGAAGTATTGTAAGGAAACCCAAGAGTTCGGGAGAAAGAGGTGAACGAATAGGAGGTAACCTGTAACGGCTCGAAATTTAGGTAAAGCATCTTCTTCTATCTTTAAGTTGAAAAAAAAAGTATATACATACATACATACATATATATATATATGTATATATATATATTATTATTATAATAATAATAATAATAATAATAATAATTAAAAATATGCAGGCGGAGAGAGTGTTAAGGGGGATTGGGGAACTCTTGGTCATTAGGAGAAATCAGGCTTCAGTTGGGGAAAAATCTCCAGATCGTTTTTCTTTTTTACTGGTTGAGTTGTGTTTTAGGAAAAGGAAAGAAAGGGGAAGAAGGGAAAGGTCAAAATCTCTCTCTCGATCACCTCTTCGCCACTCAGTCGCCGTCCCCTTCAGCCCTTATTGCCACCACCATCTCCAGCCCTCACTGTTGCTATCATCGCAGTACTAATCACAATCGTCACTAGCATTCGTCGTCATCATTGTAACTTTCAGCGTAGCAGCATCATCATAGTCCTCGCGCCGCAGCATCTCAGTCCTCGTCGCATCGCATCGTCACAACCCGCATTTCGCTGCATCATCAGTCCATCGCCGCATAGTCACAGCCCGCATCTCGCAGCATCATCAGTCTTCATCGCCACATTGCCGCAGCCCTCTCCGCGACATGTCGTCACAATCTTCATCGTTGCGTTACCTGTCCTTTCCGTGATGCGTTGTCACAGCCTTCATAGCACGTTACCGCAGTGTAGGGAAGTCGTGATGTTACACAGGCAGTCTCACTGAGTCTTGCTGTCTAGCTCAGTCTTGCCGCAATCTCACTCTCGTAGATAAGGGACTTACTACTGGGCTTTAGGGACGCCTAATGTCTAATTGTGTTGTTGACTATTGAATGTCGCTGTGAACTTATGTCTTGGATGTGGTTTGCTATGATTGTTTCGGTATACCAAGTTTGTTGTTTGTAAGTAATGTTCTTATACTTATGTGCCTATGACTCTGTGAATCTCTGCGATGAATTAGTTATGCCATGACATGTTACAGGTTGCCCTATTGTCGTGCCCCATACCCCTAATGTACTCTGCTACGAAGGGTGTTCCACGGGATCACCACCTATGTTCATGTTCCAAATGTAATCACTGCGTACCCTCGGGTCGCTTCCTATATTTATGCCTACGCTTATGCCTATGTCGGGTACACGAGTGCACACGACAAAGAGGGTAATAGCTAGGCCCAGTAGTGGGTCTCTTACTGAGTATGACTACTCACCCTTTTATTTCTATGTTTTTCTCCCAGGTAAAGAGCATGGTGGCCAAGCGCATGATCGAGGAAATCCATGATCGTACCATGGGATCGTCGACATTGCTTCCGCACCTTAGCCTAGGGTATAGCGTATTGGACTTGTAAGGGTAGTAGTATTTGCATACATTAAACCGTCTATTGTTTGTTTTTGATATGGTTATGTTCGATTTTCTTTTCTTGAGATTTTGCCTAACGATTTAAGGGGTACCCCTGTGATAACTTGTAGAAATACAAGTTATTATAACCTTTTTCTTAGAAAAATAGAGATTAAATAGAGAAGCATGCGGTAGTTTAAGCTAAATTCTACTAATAAATCTTCCTACGCGTTCTATTCTTGTATTTTAATGAAGATAATAATTTTACCACTTTTTGACTACCTCCTAACGCAAGACTGTGCGTTAGTAACCTATGACGCGTTGATATCCACCAAACTCCTCCTTGAACGCATAATGACAAAAGACGAAAGGCGCGAAAAATCAGATCATAATCTTGAGAGATTGTCGGAAGATTGACATGCAAAATCTGTGGCTATAGTGGTGGATCTAAATTGACTTGAGAATTACGCAATTAGGCGAGATGGACGCATGATATCAATTTCGCCACCAATCAAGCAGATCTGCCATTGATTGCGACCGCAACATCTATAAAAGGGCAGTCCTGCAAGATGAGAAAGGGTTGTTCATTTTCGAAAGAATTCCTAAGTGACAGCAGAGTTCTCTCCAGAACACAACCGGAGACGAATAGCTCGAGAGAGAAGAGTCTTCCCTCCGCCTGACCACTTCACAGCAAATCCTCATGCTTCCATTCTGGCGACTCAAGACATTGATGCCCTTTTCCTGCTTTCTATCTTGTTTTTCTAGTTTGATTTTAGATTTGTGTCAAGACATTGAGCTATCTAAAGTTGTATTCCATTCATCAATCTATATTTCTTCCATGTCTACTCATTTCTCTACACTTTCCGCTTTTTACTTTGAATCCATGAGTAACTAATCTATCAAGGGTTAAGGGCTGCGTTAGCATCTAAATAAGAACAATAGTGTAACTATTGGATCTTGTCAATTGTAATCTTAATCTGATGCTTATGTCCATCTAACTAATCGATATAAGTAGTAATAATCAGACTGCTCGAGAGGGTAAGTGATTGTGGAACTCAATTGACAAGGCTAAGCAGTGTTGCCTAGACATAAGAACAACCTTGGCACTTAACACTCTCCTATGCATTATAGACATATAACGCATAGCGGCTGACAACCGGGAGAAGAGTCGCAAGTATGAATAAACTATCACCATGCGTTTCTAACGTTAGATGCTAACCAACCCGAGCCCTATTTTTACCCATTCATTAAATTCACCTAGCTGACTTTGCTGTGTCGCATGTCTTTTCATCTTCCACATTTTAGTTTAGTGTACATGTTATCGCTTTCTTTAGATTAGAAACAAACATCTCTCACGAATTATTCTTGGTTACCACTACAACGCATATAATCCACTTAAATATAAAATCAACGTAATCCCTGTGTTTGACCGCGGACTCACCGAGACAACCTAGTCCTTTGCAGGAAAACTTAACATAGGAAGCTTAGTTAAAATAAACGCAACAACAAGTTTTGTATTTCAGCAATGCATGCGCAATAACAACCGCTAAAGCGTTTTTACTCCTCTATGTTTGGTTTATTAAAATATCAGAAAAACCAACCGTTTTATGAATTTGACCGACTTTATCTATAGTGTATGCTACCGTGTCTCTTAATTTCCAATGCAACTCACTGAATGGTCATGCATGACGTAGGTATGTGTTAGTTTTAAAGGGCCAGGTCGTTATAGTTGGTATCAGAGACTCAGTTATAGGTTCTGTAGACTGACTTATTATATAAGTCAAGAATGTCCCATGGTAGAAACGGATTCCTCGTCATCGCTAGGTATGCTCTCCATACACACACACACACACACACATATATAAAGTTGTACTGAATTATTGTTCTTAAGGTACTTGGGTTGTGTTTATGTTTTGTTGTGGTAAAAAGACTCAAATTTAATTAAAGAGGAAAAATAAGTGGTCGGAGTTCAAAAAGCAATGTTAACTTGTGGAGAACACCCTACTAATGTTTGAAGTTTGGAATTGAATTGTAGATTATAAAAGGGTTATAAAATAGTCATATGTCTTATTTTTGAGATTATATGTAAGCACTGGCTTATAATATTAAGTGTTGGGACAAGGCAAGTGAAATGTTGTCAAGCGTTGTTAGAGAAAAGTAGCTAAGAGTGGAAGAGTTAAGCATGGGCCAAGACTATGCGTTGATGAAAGCAGAGAAGAGCATTGTTCTTTTGAGTGACCATACGCTGAAGGTGAAAATCACGAAGAGTCATGAGCTGAAGCAGTCACTTGCGTTGGAAGAGAAATTGATCATTGGCGGGGAAGGAAATGTTTTTGAACAACCATGCGTTGGTGAGGTTGCATGGGTTAAGGTCTCCATGCGTTGGAGACGGATATAACTGATTGAGTTGTATACATTAAAGGTAGAAGGCGTTGAGGGCACCATGCGTTGAGGGTGGCTGTCTGCTGACGATGTTGATAGTAGGCTGTGTTGAATGCCTTACTTTGAATTGAGAAAGGAAAACCTCGCGCGCCAGCCTGCATAAGACAGTTAAGTCGGCAGTATATATAGGTGAGTAGATTGAATATTTTATCATTTTTAGACATTTTCGAGAGCTTAAGTCGGTTCCATTTTTCAGACAAACTACAAGGAAAGAAACAGAAGGTGTTCTTGTGGATTTCAGATAGAAGTCTACTCGTTTTGGGTATGGAAATCTAAGTTGGAACAGCACGTTATTTGTGGACGCACAAGTTGGACAGTATCGGATGTTTGGAGTGAAACGAATCAAGGGGATCGAGTCTAAAGCTGAAATTTTAAGGTTAGTAAGTTAACTCAATTATGAACAACTTTTATGAAGGATGTTTGAGTTGAAATGAAATAGAAACATGTAAACTTTTAGCTGGAAGTGACTGATAAGGAATTTGTATGCAATCTATAGTAGTGCGGAGAAATCTTGCAATATCTGACGAAAAAGGACAAGTTAAGCTACAAAAATTTGAGGTTAGCTAGAAAACATATTTCTCTACAAGTTTGTAGAAGGAAAGAAGTTCTAGTTTTTGCTAGAAATATGACTTTAATCGATAGAAGTGAAGAACAAAAGGAAAAAAGGAAATTCTGCTGTCGGGTGTCGCTAGGAAGCTGATATCTCGGAGAAATTGGAGAGTGAGTAGCGAGACAAATCTCACGGGTGGTATTGCAGAGCTTTTTGTCTCTCAAATCTCATTGACTCTCGCTAGGTATCGCTCGTTAGGTAAATCACGCTAGTCTCGCTTATCCTGGTGTCGTTAGTATCGTGCCCTGTTGGTAGTATCGCTAGTAGTCTCGCTGGAATGTGGGAGTTTCGTTAGTAGTCTTGCTTATTAAGTTCACTTTGGATAAATGGAAGGCTCGGTGATGAATCATGATTTGAGTTTAATTATGCAAACTAAATGATCAAGTAAAAAAAGCGTAATGTAAGGAAAAATGTTTATTACAGGCCAAGAGGAGATAGGAAAGGCGTATAATCCACTCAAGGCCTAGAAAAGAGCTGTGAGTGACACTTCTTTTCTTGTTTCAACAATTCCATTGTACATGTTAGATTGGTTTTTCTTATTTCTTTATGTTTTGCTAAACGATATTGAAAAGTATATTTATGGAATGTTATTGATTTATGAAGTGTCCTGTTTTCTTATGAAAGATTTGATTATGAACTGTTTTGTATAAATCATTGCATTAATTTAAAGGAAAAATGTTTTAAAGGAGACTCAGTGCTGATGGACATGGAGAAGGCACGTGAGTTTCCCCAGGACCCAGTATTGATGGACATGGAGAAGGTACTTGGGCAACCCGCCATGTTCCTATGTGCACATAGAGGTTATATGCTGGTGCATTGAGTTTTGCTCCGCATCGAGCCTTATTTGTTTTCGACGTTGGGGCGTTGAGTTTTGCTCCGCCTCAACTAAGGAAAGTATTGTAACTGTACTGTTTTACTTACGAATTGTTGAAAAACCATGTATGATTTGATAAGGGCATTTAAACTTGATTTAATCAATGAAAAGGAGATGATTCTATGTTTTACTCAAGCTGTCAGAATTTGTTTAAATCCTGATGATTTTCGAACTAAATTAACTTGTTTAAAATTAGTCACTCACTGGGCTGTTAGCTTATGTTTTCAAGTTTTTCTTTCCCATCCAGGTAGCAAGGACGTTCCAAGTGCTTTGCCTACTCCAACTCGCCCTGCTTAAGCTTCGAGTTTCCAGAAAATTGTCCTATTTTGAAGAGTTGTATGTATGTAAAACCTTATATAGGTGGCATGTAGACCTAGTTGTACATTTACTGGGAGTTAAAATATGGTTTGTATAAGGGCTTTATGGAAGAGTTGTATTCTGAATTATCTTTATGTATATAATTTCGTATATGTGATGGTTGAAATATATTAAGGAGTGATATGTATGTTGTGAACAGTATAGGATAAGTGTGTTTTAGTGGATGGTATGCGTCACAAAAGGGGTGATGTATGCTGTCCTCACATCGCCTTTCAGGTTATGTAGGCAAATTGGGAGGGGGTGTGACAAGTTGGTATCAGAGCAAAAGAGTCTCGGGGATAGGATCATGCATTGTAGTGTCGGAATATTTAAATTTTTAGCAAATAGTAATAATGTGTTGTCATATAGGAAACATGCCACCTCGAAGCAAGCGAGCGAGGCAATCAGCAACCGAAACTCCTCAAGCTACTATGGATCGTGGTGATATGTCGGAGGGTGAATCTAGTCATCCTCAAGTTAGAGTCAATGTCGAGGAACAAATATTTACTAGAATTGCTGAAAGAATGGCTGCAAGCATTGGATCAGTGGAATCAGATCCAGAAAAGAAATACAGTATAGAAAGATTGAAGGCTTTAGGTGCCACTACTTTTGAAGGCACTGTTGATCCTATAGAAGCAGAGGCATGGTTGAATCTACTTGAGAAATGCTATCGTGTGATGAGATGCCCTAATGACAAAAAAGTGGAATTAGCAGTGTTTTTGCTCCAAAAAGGGCAGAAGATTGGTGGAGAATTGTAGAGAGCAGGAAAGAGGATATAGGAGAAATAGGTTGGAATGAGTTTAAGAATGCACTCCAAGAGAAATATTGTCCAAGATCATTCCGAGATGCCAAACAGAATGAGTTTCTGAGGTTAGTACTGGGATCAATGTCAGTGGCAGAATACGAAAAGAAATATACTGAATTGTCCAAATATACCACGGCTATTGTTGCTGATGAGGTTGACAGGTGCAAGAGATTTGAAGAAGGTTTACGGGAGGAAATACGTACCCCTGTGACTGGTAGTGTTGAATGGGCAGACTTCTCCAAATTAGTAGAGTCAGCAATGCGACTTGAAAGAAGTTTGATGGAAAAGAGGACGGAACGTGAATCAGCTGAAGGTAGATGGACAATCCACACCTCTAGTACTACTTAGGGACAATCAGGTAAGAGATTTGTACCAGGTGTATTTAGTGGAAGAAATTTCAAGACCGGATCGAGTGGACAGGGTACTTCCAAGGGAGGTATTGGAGGAGGTACACGGAAGCAAGAACCAAGGAGTTCTACTGGTCCAGCTCAATCAGTGGAAGGTTCTCGAAGTGGACAACCTGGAGAGTACATAGCTAGTTCGACGAGGAAACTGTTATGTCCCACCTGCGGGAAGTATCATTGGGCACAATATAAGGGCAACGTAGGTTATCATTGTGGACAAGCGGGCCACTATAAATGAGAATGTCCTCAGTTGATGCAAGAATTTAAAGCTGAACAGAGAACTGGTTCTTTTACAGCTAGTCAACCACAACGACCTGCAGGAATTGCTGATGAGGGAACTAGTGGATCAAGACAGAGGGAGCTACAGGGCGACCAAGACAGCAAGGAAAGGTCTTTGCTATGACTCAGCAAGAGGCTGATGATGCTTCTAATGTGGTTACTGGTACTTTCTATATGTTATACTTCTGCCCATGTTTTAATAGACCCTAGTGCTACCCATTCTTTTATTGCTAGAATATTTGCTGTGAATATAAATAGTATATTAGAATCTTTGCCTGAGGAACTGTTTGTTTACACCCTTGTTGGTGATGTCCTTGTGGCTAATAAAGATTGTGTGATTGAAATTGTTGGTGTGACTATGATAGCCAATTTGATACCCTTAGATATTCAAGAGTTTGATGTGATATTGGGAATGAATTTCTTATCCAAATATCGAGCCACTGTGGATTGTTTCTAGAAGGAAGTCGTGTTTAAAGGATTCGAAGGAAATGAAGTTATTTTCAAGGGGGACAGGAAATTCCTTCCTACTTGTGTGATATCTACAGTTAAAGTTAGGAAGTTGTTAAGCAAGAGTTGTTCAGCATATCTTGCTTACGCGGTTGATACACAGGTCGGTAAGTTAAGACCAAAGGATATTCCTGTGGTAAATGAATTTCTTGATGTGTTCCCTGAGGAGCTGCCAAGGTTACCACCTGATAGAGAAGTGAAGTTGATTATTGATCTAGTTCCTAGAACAACGCCCATTTCGCAGGCACCATACCGTATGGCACCATCAGAACTGAAGGAGTTGAAGGTGCAGTTACAGGAACTAATAGATAAGGGGTACATTAGACCGAGTGTGTCTCCGTGGGGTGCACCGATGTTATTCGTGAAGAAAAAGGATGGTACTATGAGACTGTGCATTGATTATCGTCAGTTAAATAAGGTCACTATATGCAACAAATATCCCTTGCCTCATATTGATGATTTTACGATCAGCTTAGAGGGGCATCAGTGTTCTCAAAGATAGACCTAAGATCGGGATATCATCAATTGAAGGTCAGAGAGACAGATGTACCAAAGACGGCTTTTAGAACGAGGTATGGATACTATGAATTCCTCGTGATGCCTTTTGGTCTGACAAATGCCCCAGCAATGTTTATGGACTTGATGAATAAGATTTTCCATCCTTACTTGGATCAGTTTGTGATTGTATTTATTGATGATATTCTAGTGTATTCTAGAAGCAAGGAAAAACATGCAGAACATCTTAGAATTGTATTACTGACATTGAGAGAAAAGAGATTATATGCAGAATTCAGCAAATGCGAGTTTTTGCTGGAATGGGTAATGTTTTTGGGTCATATTGTTATTGCTGCAGGAGTTGGAGTAGATCCTCAAAAGACCGAGGCAATTACCAGATGGGAACAGCCAAGGACAGTAACAGTGGTTCGTAGTTTTCTGGGACTCGCAGGTTATTATCTGCGCTTTGTACAGGGTTTTTCCAAGATAGCATTACCATTGACTCATTTGACTAAGAAGGGGACTAAATTTGAATGGAATGAAGAATGTGAACAAAGTTTCCAAGAGTTAAAGAATAGACTAGTGACAGCACCTATTTTAGCACTTCCAGAGACAGGGAAGGAGTTCAAGGTGTATTGTGATGCCTCTAGTCAGAGGTTAGGTTGTGTACTGATGCAAAAAGGTAAAGTTATAGCTTATGCCTCTAGGCAGTTGAGGCCACATGAAGTTAATTACCTTACCCATGACTTGGAACTGGCAGCGGTGGTGTTGGCATTAAAGATGTGGCGGCATTATTTGTTTGGAGAAAAGTGCGATATCTATACGGATCACAAAAGTTTGAAATACATCTTTGATAAGAAAGAACTCAACATGAGACAAAGGAGATGGTTGGAGTTGATCAAGGATTATGATTGTACTATAAATTATCATCCAGGAAAAGCAAATGTTGTAGCTGATGCATTGAGTAGAAAGTTGACACAAGCCAAGACTTCATTGAATATTATTAGTGCGGAATTGACAAAGGAGTTAAAGAGCTCAAATGCATCCTTATCGATAGACAAGTTAGAAGGTTTGCTTGCACACTTCCAGGTGAGACCCACTTTGATGGGTGAGATTGTTAATAAACAGATAGAAGACTCTGTACTCAAAAAGATAGTGGAAGAGGTGAAATTCAAGTAAAGAACAAATTTTGATATAAGAAACGATGGAACTTTAATGAAACAAGGAAGATTGTGTGTTCCAAATGACTTGACACTGGAAAATGCTATTCTAGAGGAAGCTCATAGTTCTGCATATGCAATGCATCCAGGTAGCACGAAGATGTACAGGACTTTGAGAGAATACTATTGGTGGCCAGGAATGAAACGGGAAATTGCAGAATGTGTGGCAAGATGTTTGATTTGTCAGCAAGTTAAGCAAGAAAGACAAAGACCTGGTGGACTTTTAAAACCACTTCCCGTACCTGAGTGGAAATGGGAAAATATCACTATCGACTTCTTATTTGGTCTTCCTAAAACTCCAAATGATTAAGATGGAATATGGGTGATAGTTGATAGATTTATTAAGACTGCACGATTCTTGCCAGTTAAAGTGACTTTTACTTTTGATAAACTGGCCAAACTGTATGTTGACAGGATAGTAAGTCAATATGGAGCTCCTGTGTCTATTATTTCTGATAGAGATCCGAGGTTTACATCTAAGTTCTGGCCGAGTTTAAGCAAGCATTGGGAACTAAACTTAAGTTTAGTACAGCTTTTCATCCTCAAACTGATGGACAATCAGAAAGAACGATTTAGACTCAAGAGGATATGTTGTGTGCTTGTGTACTGCAATTTAAAGGAAGCTGGGAAGCTCATCTGTCCTTGATGGAGTTTGCGTATAATAATAGTTACCATTCTAGTATTGGAATGGCACCCTATGAGGCATTGTATGGTAGATGTTGCAGAACTCCTATATATTGGTGTGAAGTAGGAGAAAGAAAGTTAATGGGACCAGAGTTAGTCCAGACTATGTCAGAATACGTAAAATTCATAAGAGAAAGGTTGAAGACTGCACAGGATCGGCAGAAAAGCTACGCTGATAAAAGGCGTCAAGATTTAGAATTTGAAGTTGGTGATAAAGTCTTCTTGAAGCTATCTCCCTAGAAAGGAATTTTGAGGTTTGGAAAGAAGGGAAAACTGAGTCCGAGATACATTGGACCTTATGAAATTTTGGAACGCATAGGACCATCGGCTTATCGATTAGCATTACCTATGGACTTGTCCAAAATACATGACGTATTTCATGTTTCTCTACTAAGGAAATACATTCCAGATCCTACACATGTTTTGGAGGCTCAACCTATTCAGGTAAATGAAGATTTATCTTATGAAGAGGAACCTGTGCAAATTCTTGATCGAAAGGAACAAGTTTTGAGAACAAAAACGATACCGCTTGTTAAAGTTTTGTGGAAGAATCATCAAGTAGAAGAAGCGACATGGGAAAGTGAAGATCAAATGAAGGCTAAATATCCCCACCTTTTCTTACACTGAACTTACTTGAATTTCGAGGACGAAATTCTTAAAAGGGGGTAATAAATTGTAAGCACTGGCTTATAATATTAAGTGTTGGGACAAGGCAAGTGAAATGTGGTCATGCGTTGTTAAAGAAAAGTAGCCGAGAGTGGAAGAGTTAAGCATGGGCCAAGACTATGCGTTGATGAAAGTAGAGAAGAGCATTGTTCTTTTTAGTGACCATGCGTTGAAGGTGAAAATCACAAAGAGTCATGAGCTGAAGCAGTCACTTGCGTTCGAAGAGAAATTGATCATTGGCGGGGAAGGAAATGTTTTTAAACAACCATGCATTGGTGAGGTGGCATGTGTTAAGGTCTCCGTGCGTTGGAGACGGATATAATTGATTGAGTTGTATGCGTAGGTAGGAGGCGTTGAGGGCATCATGCGTTGAGGGTGGCTGTCTGCTGTGGATGTTGATAGTATGCTGTGTTGAATGCCTTACTTTGAATTGAGAAAGGAAAACCCCGTGCGCCAACCTGCATAAGAGAGTTAAGTCGGCAATATATATAGGTGAGTAGATTGAATATTTTATCACTTTTAGACATTTTCGAGAGCTTAAATCGGTTCCATTTTTCAAACAAACTACAAGAAAAGAAGAAGAAGGTGTTCCTGTGGATTTCGAATAGAAGTCTACTCTTTTTGGGTCTCGAAATCTAAGCTGGAACAGCACGTTATTTGTGGACACACAAGCTGGACAGTATCGGATGTTTGGAGCGAAACGAATCGAGGGCAATATCTGACGAAAAAGGACAAGTTAAGCTACGCAAATTTGAGGTTAGTTAGAAAACATATTTCTTTACAAGTTTGTAGAAGGAAAGAAGTTCTAATTTTGGCTAGAAATATGACTTTTCATCGACAGAAGTGAAGAACAAAAGGAAAAAAGGAAACTCTGCTATCGAGTGTCGCTAGGAAGTTAATATCCCGAGGGTAGTGAGTAGCGAGACAAATCTTGCGGGTGGTATTGCGGAGCTTTTTGTCTCTCAAATCTCGTTGACTCTCGCTAAGTATCGCTCGTCAGGTAAATCACGCTAGTCTCGCTTATCCTAGTGCCGTTAGTATCGTGCCTTGTTGGTAGTATCGCTAGTAATCTTGCTGAAATGTGGGAGTTTCGTTAGTAGTCTTGCTTATTAAGTTCACTTTGGATAAATGGGAGGCTCGGTGATGAATCATGATTTGAGTTTAATCATGCAAACTAAATGATCAAGTAAAAGAAGCGTAATGTAAGGAAAAATGTTTATTACAGGCCAAGAGGAGATAGGAAAGACGTATAATCCACTCAAGGCCTAGAAAAGAGCTATGAGTGACACTTCTTTTCTTGTTTCAACAATTCCATTGTACATGTTAGATTGGTTTTTCTTATTTCTTTATGTTTTGCTAAAGGATATTGAAAAGTATATTTATGGAATGTTATTGATTTATGAAGTGCCCTGTTTTCTTATGAAAGATTTGATTATGAACTGTTTTGTATAAATCATTGCATTAATTTAAAGGAAAAATGTTTTAAAGGAGACTCAGTGCTGATGGACATGGAGAAGGCACGTGAGTCTCCCCGGGACCCAGTACTGATGGACATGGAGACGGTACTTGGGCAACCCGCCATGTTCCTATGTGCACATAGAGGTTATATGCTGGGGCATTGAGTTTTGCTCCGCATCGAGCCTTATTTGTTTTCGACGTTGGGGCGTTGAGTTTTGCTCCGCCTCAACTAAGGAAAGTATTGTAACCGTACTGTTTTACTTACGAATTGTTGAAAAACCATGTATGATTTGATAAGGGAATTTAAACTTGATTTAATCAATGAAAAGGAGATGATTCTATGTTTTACTCAAGCTGTCAGAATTTGTTTAAATCCTGATGATTTTCGAACTAAATTAACTTGTTTAAAATTAGTCACTCACTGGGCTGTTAGCTTATGTTTTCAAGTTTTTCTTTCCCATCCAGGTAGCAAGGACGTTCCAAGTGCTTTGCCTACTCCAACTCGCCCTGCTTAAGCTTCGAGTTTCCAGAAAATTGTCCTGTTTTGAAGAGTTGTATGTATGTAAAACCTTATATAGGTGGCATGTAGACCTAGTTGTACATTTACTGGGAGTTAAAATATGGTTTGTATAAGGGCTTTATGGAAGAGTTGTATTCTGAATTATCTTTATGTATATAATTCCGTATATGTGATGGTTGAAATGTATTAAGGAGTGATATGTATGTTGTGAACAGTATAGGATAAGTGTGTTTTAGTGGATGGTATGCGTCACAAAAGGGGTGATGTATGCTGTCCTTACATCGCCTTTCAGGTTATGTAGGCAAATCTGGGAGGGGGTGTGACATTATATGTCACTTGGGAAGTGGGAAGTGCACCTTGAATTTATTGGCCTTAACAAAGATAAGTGTGAAGGTACTTAAGAAAGGTTTATCATTTTGGGGAGATAAAGAAACTTAATGTGTTCAAGGCTCCCAAGTACTTAAGTCTGGTTTGAATTTTTAGACATGATATGAGTGGTTACAAGGTGTCGGCTTTGGTGTAAAAGGAAATATCTCTTTACCATTGGAGACTTTGGATCTTACTATGTGTTGGTGGAGGAATTTTCATAAAGTATTGTTCGTGAAGCTCAGTTTCAACATGACAATCGTTTCCAAAATAAAAGGGTAAAGAGAGATAATCTAAAATGGAGTTGTTAGTAGCAATTTTTGCTTTAAACTATTGACATAGAATAAAGGTACATTGTTGAAATTGTTAGCAAGGTTTTGGAATTTTTGACTTTGGGATCAATGAGTGCAAAAAAAAAAAAAAAAAAAAAAAAAAAAA